>VZDJ01000012.1:426341-699703 GCA_008694505.1 Cyanoderma ruficeps
AAAAGAAAAAAAAAAGGAAAAAAAAAAGAGAGCAATCAACCAGGTTATGCCATCTTAGCTGTTCCTCAATGTAATTAGGGAGGGAAACAAATTCTAAACAAAGAAATCAGTTACAGGGCCCCTCATCATCCTCATGGACTCACATGTTAGCTCCATGGGCTTCCAGGCAAAAGCACACCCATCTTACACATTGGGCTTCCTGCTAACACACAGCACTGTCACCTGCACCTCAGCAAGCTGAAATCATGTGTTTTAAGACATAAATTGAATAAAAACCACATTTGTGTCCTGCTTACCTTGATGGCCTCAGTTAAAATCGCATCCATTTTGGGTCGGGAGGTGGCTGCCATCTGAGTCTGCTTCTGTGCCCGAGCCAGCTGGCTGGCAGACAGCGTGGCCCACGCAGGGATGGTCTTCTTCACCTTCCTCTCCTTCTCCTTAGACTGATCCTTCTCACTTAGGGAAAATACAGAGCAATAGTAAGACAACAGGCACTAAAACTAGCAACAAGCAGGACAAGAACACACACAAAAAAAGCCCAGAACATCTGATATTATTTAAATTAATGTAACTTAAGCACTATTTTGATGCTTCTATTAGCAAAAAAGGGACCTTGTATCACTACTCAGCCTCACATGTTCCAGAACAGCAGCTCCACATGATCAGTAGCTTCTTCCTTAGAAGTATCTTAAGGAGAGGCACCTTAAGGCACCCATTCTCCTTTTCTCTCCCACTATCTTTTCCCTCTGGAGAGCCTGACTTCCTTCAGAATCCTACCCAAATCCCTGAATCCAGCGCCAAGCAAGCCTTACTCCTTTTTGGTTTCTTCTGAGGACTTTGTTTCCTCCTTCCCTTCATTCTCAGGTTCCTTTGGCTGTTCTGCTTCGCTGGATGCAGCAGGCAGGGTTTCAGTCTCTTGTTCCTCTCCAACTGAGGCAGATTCCTCAGAAGTGACTTCTGCATCTAGAAAATGTGAAAAAGCATCAAGTCACTGACCAAAACTAGCTTTTATTCTTTAGGAAGGTAGAGGGGAAAAAAAGCTAAACTTAAGAACACACCCCACTTATTATTTCCCTCCAATTTATTTTCACTAACTTAACTGTGTTGTTTAAAAGCAATTTAAAAAAAAGTGAAGAGAAGTACTGAAAAGAGCTTCAATAAAGGTGTAATCAGACCCCAAATGCCAGAATAACTGCAAACAATGCCATGCAAAATTTTAACAATTAACCAGTTCCAACAGTTCTAACAGTTCCTCTGAACTCCACAAGCTGCTGATGCAGACAGGCCTGGGATTCTAAGAAGTAGCTTTGCTTATGACCCAGTTGTTTTCAAACACAAAAGCACCTGAAGGGTAATTACAGTTCCATCACATTTTCCCAGACTTGGCAAAGCTTTAGGTGGCACGTGCATTGGCAGGAGCACTTGTATATCAGAAGGATCAAATCCAGTCAGAAATCAACTTACCAAAGAAATAAAAAATACATAAAAGTATATTTAGCTGAAAACTAGCCTTAGAGACTGGGCTGCCCACTAGATAAAATGCATATAAACTGAAATTCCACACTCTTTGGATAAATAACTGCCCACCAACACTGCCCTGTGTAGCTTAAGTATTTCTGATACAGTCCCATGCAGTTTTCCCATGGAGGCATTTAAAATACACAGTGAATGAGGAGTCAGTTTTGTAGGTAGTTTTTTCATTTGTGACACCAAAGAGGACAAAGAATGAAGCCAACTGACTGTAGTAGTGAAATGACTCATTCTGGGACACTGAGGCCAAGCTACTAAGGCCAGCCATGTTAATATCAGGTTAGACTGCATGACATGTTGTGGTAAAAAGTTTTTGCTCAGAAAAATAGAGAGAAAAAATGAATACTCTGTTTTTTCCATTCACTAACTCCATCTTTTGATCTCAAACCACCTTTCTGACACTACTGAAATTTCATAATTTCTTTACCCTAAAGGATGTGCAACCTTAAAAGGGACAATATTTAGCTACATTTTCCTGTCTGGGGTGAAACAGGGTATAAAAGACAAAACAAGTGGGTTCAGACTGAAAAGGGTGTCTGCAAAACAAATCCTGGACAAGCCTGGGACAGGGAGCCAAACATTATATAATATTTTCGGCTGTAGAGTTTTCCAGGAGGTTCAGAGGCAGCCTATGTTTGGATATACATATACCCCCTCTGGAACTATGACTGTACCTGCTTTGACCTCTTCCCCTTCGGCAGGCTTGCTTTTGGGAGGAGTTTCCCGGGAAGAAGCATTCACCGAGCGACGGATTGGCATTGTGTCGTCTTCCACTTTCTACAAAAACCATGTGAAAATCAGCACAGACGCTGGAAAGAATCTGAAAGCTTAAATGGGATTAAAATAAATCAAAGCAGCATAGGTAGAAATGTTGTGGTTTGGATTTTTTAGGATGTTAAAAGACAGTAGCTCTTAAACCAGCTTCTTCAAAGTGTACTAGGAGAGCAGTACCACATTTTATGGTTATAAAAGAAATAATTTCAATTCCAAATTAAATGAGAGGAGCATTCGAGAATTTTGACAGACACATCATCTCAGGGAAAGCAGGGAGGGGGAAGCAGAGTTTGTTAGACTCCCAGCGAGTTTCCTAGAAGCAGGGGAGAAAGCGTACTGAGTAACCTTGAGCAGGACTGGAAGTCAAGGACTGATCCAAGGGCAAGCTTGGAGAAAGGGCCAGCCCCTACCTCACTTAACTTGTCCGTGTGGATCAGCTGAGCTCCCGTTAAGAGTGGAAGCGCCTTATGATGCACGGGTTCAGCTTCAGACAGATCAGTCGACATTTAAAATTTATTTCTAGCCCCAAGTGCAGGTAACTGTGGAGCCCCAGGTTTTAACCCCAAGGACTTTTTCCTAATGGTTTTCACAGTGCAGTGAGGAGTCAACCTAAAGTACAGAAAAGATGTGGTGTGAAAATTAACAAAACAAAAATATCTACTCCACATATCTATCAAATTAAAGATTAAAAAGAAAAGGCTAAATGACTTAATGACTAACACAACTGACAAGCAACACTTGCATTCAACAAAGGTGCTAAAACATGTATGCAAACTGGTGAGCTATGGGTGGAGCAGAAATGGGAAAGGTGCAAGCCAGACCTGCTCCATTAGAAGATGGCTGAAAGATAAAAAGGCTCTTTAAGTTAAGGGCAAGCATTGATGAGAAGCAGCCATTGCACTATGCCCTGAGTGAGGGAACTGGTCACTCAGTGACTTTGGGTAAAAGCAGGAGCTGGCACATGGAGCTAAGGAATGACACCATTACATCTGTCAGGCAGAAGATACGAGCATTGGGAACCCAAGCCATGCCCCCTCAAACTAAATCACATGCAATTTAAAGAAATGAAGGAATCTTTTCACAAAAAAAAAAAAAATGACAATCAGAAGAGCAGTCTCCATGCCTTCTGCCAGAAAACATAAGCTTGCCAAAGCTCTGCTCCAAACACATGCACTGTCCTGGATAACAAATGAATTAAGCTTAGTTTAACCTTCATCAAGTCTCACCCCCTACTATTATGCTTTTACAGTCTTTCTTACCTGCGCCCATCTGCCTGCACTGGCCCCTCCTAAGGAGAGGGGCTCCACTAATTCCATCACAAAACCGTGATTTGTTGGCTCATTCACTTCCTCTCAGCATCCCCTTTAAAAACCTCAGAAGCAAAGTCTCATCTCCATCAAACCACAGCTGGACCTGTCCCAAATGCATCCAAAGATAAGCTCCAGCCTGCACTCCACCCTTCCTGACAGAGAAACAGTCAAATGCCCCGTGGTCACCTACTCTGGGTGTCTCCTTTCGAAGGCAGGCACTTACCATAAACTTTCTCTTTCAATAGGTATTTCTCCAGCCTGGGTGTTTCCCTCTTGAACAGACCCAGCCCTGTTTTCAAGCTGACTTTCACCACAGTTTCAGCACTGCTCTCCCCATTGCACAGGTGGATGTTCTGTACCACAACACCACTTCTTGTATGCCCAAAAATACAGTCCTGTAATTACTCAGCAGTGGGGATCCCTAATCAGTCAGAGGCACTTCTGACAGAAACTGAACAGCTACTCTGAAAACCCATGGGGAACTGGTCCTGCCTCAGCACCAGGGAAAGCAAAGCCCAAGGGCACTGCATGTTTTCTTCTGAGGCAAAACAGAAAGATCAAAACACACAACATGCCAACAAAACAAAAAAATGAGATGAATGAAGCTTTCTTGTGAAATGTCAGGATGTGAAAATATACTAATTGACAACTAGAATATAGCACAGCACTTAAAAAAAACTAGTTTTAAGGGACCTTCCTTCCTCAGGTGTGGAAAGTGAAAGAAAAAGAAAATTTTCACCAGGCTTCAGCTCAACAGCCAGTGATTTTTCTAGCAAGCAGTCTAAAGCCCTCTAAGAAAATGCCCGAATTTTGAAGTAAATCCTAAAATAACCAACTACAGATTCCTCCTCAGAGAAATCAGTTGGGGGCTAAAAAAGATCCATTCCCTGGGATTAAACACACACACACAAGCCACACTGTGGCTGACATGGTCCTGGGGTTGAATTATTTTTAAATGATGTGACATGCATGACACATGCAGGGAAACAGTGCTCCTAACTTTGACTTAAAATTCCCCAAGTTCTGAAAACTCTTTTGTTTAGATCAGTGTATAAAGAACTGGAGTCTTTTTGCTCTCAAGAGTACAACTTAACACAGCACAATTCCTCACTTCTGTGCCTAAAATACATGCAAACAGGCTGGTATCCAGCAGAAATTCAGGCTTGTCGATTCCCTCTGCATTCCCAGGCATGGATCATCTCCTCAAAAGGCCCAGGGAATCAATGGGGCAGGAGGACAACCTCCTCCCAACTGCACAGCACTGATCTCCAGGGGCAAGGTCAGAAGCTCTACCTTGTTAGAGCATCCTCACAGGGACTGTGCCTGCTCAGCCCATTTCCTTCCACAGAGGCAGCAAAAGTGGTTTTCTGCACTGAGTGTGAGTGTGAAATATCAACCACAAACAGGCCTGAATTCAATTCCTCTAATAAATAAAGCAAAAAAGAGAAAGTTTTGCAATGAAAATGCAGAAAACCTCATTCCCCTCTCCAAATTATACAGATTAGTGTAAAGGAGAAATCAAGTCACCCAAACCAACTGTTACCTGGACACGCTATTTCAAAAGACAACTTTAAATGGGAACCACAGCTACAATCACAACCATCACTCAATAAAAAAATGAAAGTAACAACTGTGTTTTGCATTTTCACAAACATCAAACAAACACTGTGCCTTGAAACGGGGTAGAGGCCATCAGCAGATGCAGTTTTCAAGGTGGCTGTTGGGTGATTTTAATGAACATTTAAATCTGACCAACTGTCAGAAAAATATAATCACATCAGCAGTGAAAACACCACCAGGATACTAACCTTCACCACAGTACAGAAAGTCACTCCTCACAGTTACACCTCTTTTTCTACAGGAAAACTGCAGATTCACAAGCTCCCAGACTATCATGAACTAGTTATTCCAACGCAGGTAACTTAGCAAGGAGCTGATGAGGCAACAAATGCCCCCAAACTCCTGGATTTCTAGATGAGCAGGAATGTGTCCACTCTCCCAGCTCAGGGAGTAGCTGCTAATGGAAGATCCAAAGGTACAGAGAGCTTTTCAGGAACTACTCTGAATCGCCTACAGCAATTTTCTCCTGAACTATCACATCATTAGGAATAAATAAAGGCAGAGTTCAGATGAGACACATATTTGATAATATTTCCAAAGTGTGGAGTCCCTCCACTAATGTAAGATACACAAGAATGTTAAAAAAAATAAAATTGGCTGAGTTCTTGAATTTCTGCTGGCTGTAAGATTCTTCAACTTATCTCAGCCTTCAATCTCCTTTGAGAGAAAATACTTCAGCATAAATTAGGTTTTGAATGTGTCAATTCAAGAGTCAGGCTGGCAGAAACTCCAACTCCCAGGGACTCAGGGTAGGGCGAGCAGGCTGAAAACAAATATGCAATGGAAAAATGAGGAAGTGTTTCCAATCCTGGGCCAGTGGGGTGTCCCCTTACTGTCACACAACACCAAGGGTGATTGATATACTTAGATGTGACTGGGTACAAAGTACACAACACCAGCCTAGAAATGAGGTCAAAAAGGGCTAAAAAAAGGTTTTATGAACTTGCAGGTTAGAAGGCAGGGCATCAAGGAGTACAAATTCAACAACTTGCCAAGTGATGCAAGCAGGAACAGCTGTTTGTTATCAGAAAGCCTTAAAAAGCAAAGTAAAACTGGGTTTAAAAACCAGGCTATTGATTACTGACCATTATATACTACTCTATAATGCACAAGAGTATTTAAATTACTTGGAAACTGCAGAAAAAAGCACAAGAAATGTTAATACTTCTGCAAATCCAAATCAAACATGCCAAAACTCATCACCTTCTAAATTGCAAGCAGTTCAGCTCTTTGAAGGCTTTGTTTCTCTGAAATCCTCAAAGTTGTTCCCTAAACACAGCCTAGGTAGCAGATACTTTGTCAAACCCTCAGTATCTACACGGTCACAGTATATGATCCAGCAACATCTCAGATACAAATGTGTCTGTCACTGCCTGCCCCCCGAGGTGTTCCAGCACTCTGCCTTTGGCTTTTCCACTCAGGGATCTGCCTACGGTCTTGGCTAAGTCAGCCCAAGACTACTTAGTCATTCAAACCAGCCTAAAGTGCTGCAGATTAATAAAATATGTTATTGAAAAAAGAAGACAAAGTTAGTTCCAACTTCTGATCCTTATTTGTCAACCCACTTAGAAACTCAGCATGTGGCTGAGCACAGCTGACATTCCCATTACTCCTGCTGCATCCAACAAGTTTTGTCCCAATCCCTAGGGCCAGCATTTCCCAGGTGTCCCAGTTCCCTGGAATTTCCCCCCTGATTCAGCTCCAAGGTCTGCATTTGCAGCTCTCCTGTGGTGGAGGCTCCAGGGCTCTTTTCCAGGCTACCTGGGCCTCACACACTGCAGGCTGCACAGAGCAGTTTGTTTCAATTAACCAGGAGCAGTGGTCCAGCACACACATCCTGGAGCTCCCCACTTGCCACACAGGACATTCCTCAGCCTGTGTTACAATGTCCATTTCCATACACTCCTTCCCTGGATGGGGTTATGGGGGAACAATAAACCCCACGTACTTTAGGGCTCAGGGGAGCACAGCAAAAATCCTTCACACTTGTAGCATCCAACTGCAGGAATTGCTATACTCAGAGATCCAAAGAGGGGTTTTTTAAGCCTAAAAATATATTTTCATTTGAAAACATTTTCGTTCAGTATTGAATTTGAACCTCTGACTCCAAATGCCATGAATGCAACCCAACTTACACCCTGCTTGTCCTGATTTTTACAGTGCACAGCCAAAATTAAACTCTGCCCTTCTGCACACACAGATGCTGCTTTCACTGAAGAAGAAAAANAAAAAAAGAAAAAGCACACTACTAGAGAGGGGCTGATGCTCGTGCCCAGGGCTGAGCTCAGCACTTGTCTCTCTTAGGGTTCAACACCAGCAACTCCAAGCCAGCTCAATCCCCACATCTGCTTATTAAAACAGAAGTAACCATCCTTGCCTCACCTCCACTGTTCTCCACACAAAGAACACCAGCTCAACAGAAAACCACTACAGGTTTCTGATTCTCTCAATCTCTGACCTGCACAGAAGGCAGTAAGAACAGATTGTTTCCGTTGTCTGGATTATTTTCCATTCCTGCACCCAGGAGTTTTTCCTCATGTCCCCAAACAGTCACAGGCACCGAGCAACTTAAATTACACCACCATCATACCTGAAACTCACAGAAACTTCAGCCAAGGGATTAATATCAAGCAGAATTTCTACCTGCACAGCTGTCTCAAGATAATGCTCCACACTGATGCTCAGGATCATGATGGTGACAAGCTCTGAGGAACAACAGTTTTTGGCTAGAATGGCCCTTGATCCCAATTCTCCACACTCTGTCTATGCCACATGGCCACTGAGGGATGAAATCACCCCCATTAGAGTGCACAGAATTCAGCTTTAAATTTACAACAACGGTCAGGTCACAAAGTTAAAACAACTCCAACATGAAAATCCCCCGCTGAAGGTTTTCATAGCCTTGTATAAAATATCTTAATTCAGGATGCAACTTCATGAATTTTGACAAACTGCTGATACCTGAATGAAAATTTAGGTTGCAAGTGTTACAAACTAGGGTTTGAACCCTTTATAGGCCATCTCCTCCTTGACTAGACAGATTAAATTTAAAACCACTCTATAAACCCTCCTCCCAACTACTACTTATTCAGCTATCATTTATTATTCTACAGACAAAACTATACATTATAAAAGCCATTATTTCATTGCAGTCTGTAAGAAACCTGCCCACACCTCCCATTACAGTCCATCAATTGTAACACTTTTATTCCCTCTCACAGAAGTTTAAATCCTCAGAGGACCCCAGGTCACTTTTAACAAAAGGCTGCCAAAAGATTTACATGTCACTTTCTGCTGAAATGGAAAAAAAACACAGGAAAAGATATTCTGAAAACAAAAACAATTCAAGGAGCTTCTGCCTGACAAATGTGCATGATGACTTGAGAAGATCATTAATTAACAAGCTCACACAGGTGAACGACAGAAAGCTCCAAAAGCCACTTTTTTTCAAGGTATTTATACCAGGTTCTTCGCCCCCCCAGGAATTATGTGGGGTTTTTTAGTTTTTTTTCTCTACTCATTTCTGATTTCTAAGGATCTCCCACTCTATCCAACAATTTTTGAAGTCTCACCTGAGAAAGGTCTGTGCTCTCCTGCCCAGTCCATCAAACACCTCCACTCTTGAACTGAACTCACCTCCCTCTCCTCTCACTGCTCTCATGGAGAAGGGACGCTGTTTACAAACACAAGCACTTCCCAACTTTTCCCGCCTCAATGGGAGCTGTTTGCCAAAGACTGCTGGCCAACTCTTTCTCGAAGATGCTAAAAATTCTATTTATGGTCAAAGCAAACAAAAGTCACGTGCTGGGAAAGCAGAGTGCAACACTTACTCAATAGTTAGATAAGAACTAGGAAGTGACACACTTGCTAACCCAGAAATAATTCAGTAGGGCTCCCAAGAAGTGATAACTACCCCACAATCCGAGAAATACCACAGCTGTAAACAAACTATCCAAACTATCATTCTCTGCTACAGTGTATAAAGGAGCGAACCCACCCACAATCCCACATTATCCAACTTTTCTTATACAGCAGACTCAGCAGTTCCCCAGTGATTTGCAGACACTGGTTAGCGGGAAAACAGTTAAAATACAGGTGGGAAGGATTTATTCTGAACAATGTTCCCAGTCTGGAGCTGTCCTCAGGCAGAGCAGGTAAGGGGCTGGGGCCCCCTGGCCTGGCAAGAGCCACCCCAGAAACTGCTCCTTCTCTCCTTAAATGTTTGCGATGTTTTACCCAAAACCACCCAACGGCCTAGAGCGGCAAGAAGGATAACGATACAGGAATGGAAGCCTACCTGGAACAGCCCCATTCCAGACTGGAATTTAACAGTCTTCTCTATAGATAATCTGTGCACTACGGGGAGGAGGGTGATTAACATTCCTTAAGCGGGCTGTGAGCACCTGGGCGCAGGGAGGGACAAGGAAGTGCCTGGGAGCCTCACACTGGTCTGTATCCATCGCTATCACCGCCGAGGGGGATTAGGGACCTCTTTTAGGAAAGGGAGCCACACCGGAGCCAGAGTGAGGTTCCTCTCGAGTGGTGGCACGTCTCGGCCGTTGAGGAAGTTAGTGCAGGCAAAACCCCAAACAACCGCACAGCCAACAGCCGAAAGGCGGGAAGGCCGCGGCGGGAGCCAAGGCGCTCCCTAAGTTTATTAATAGCAATTATTTATTGTGTCGCGGCCCTGTCAGCCCCTTCCTCCTCTGACCTTCCCCGGGGCTCGCCCTGTGTCGGCGGGACGGGAGAGAGGTGTTTTGAGGCGTGTTTGAGCCCCGCAACTCCTTTGTGAGGGCCCGCGGGCCCGCACCCCGACAGGCCCCGCCGGGCCCGGCGAGACCCGAGGCCCGGGGCCGCCTCCTCGGGCCTGTGCCGGGCCGAGCCCACCTCGACATCGCGCCGTGCCCGCGCAGCGTATCATGACTCCCCGTCACGACATCCCCGCTCCCCCAGGCCTGTCAGGGCAGGGAGGGCGGCGGGGGGGGAACGCGCTGAGGGCAGTTCCGGGGCCCTCTTGGGGCCGCCGCTAGGCCGCCCCCGCGCCTCGCGTGCAGCACCCGTGGTCTCCCGGGCGCGGCCCCGTGTCCCGCCCGGCACGGCGCCGAGGGCGGGCGGGGGCGGGCGGGGCCGGGACTCACCGGGCCCGGCGGACACAAAGCGGCGGCGCCTCCAATGGCGGCGGCAGCAGCGGACCGGGGGGGGCAGCCGAGGGGCGGGGCCACGCAGGGAGGCGGGGCCGCGGCGCACGGTGAGGGGGCGTGACAGGGTGGTGCCGCCGGCCAATGGGAGGCCGCGGGTATTTTTCGAATGCCGCCCCTTCCCCCCCCCGCCACAGCCCCACGGTTTACGCGTCGCGCGAGAGCGCGCGCGTGCGCGGGGCGGGGCTGCGGGCGCTTCCCGCCACTGCCGCGCTGAGGCGGTTCCCGCCGGCTGGGGTCGCTGAGGGGGCGAGAGCCGCCCCCGGGACCCGCCTCAGCCCCGCCAGGCTGGGCCCGCCCCGCCGAGCCTTCTGCTCAGCCATGCTGGACTTTCCGCTGAGCTCAGCTTGACCCTCAGCTCAGCCCTGTTGAATCCTCACCACAGCCCCGCCAGGTTGGGACCACGCCGGTGCCTCCTCAGCCCTGCCAGAACCGTGTGGACGTGTTTCTGTGTCACCCGCTTCAGGTTACCCTGCCTTGGCAGGGGTTTGAACTCGATCTTCTCCAGAGGTCTCTTCCAACCCCAGCTATTCTGTGATTCTGTGTGTACCCATGAATTCCCGTTCCCGAGCACTCCAGCCTTTATCTCACCTCCAGCCTCTTGCTGCGTCCTCTTCTCGCCCTCTGCGGTATCCCCAGTGCCGCCTTCCCTTTGCTTCAGCCTCTTCACCCCCATCTCTCATTAGCTGTGTAATTATTGTCTGCTGCATTGTTATAAATGAAACAACCGAATTTATAAAATAAAAGTAAAGTTTATTTTTTGCGTAACAGCGAACACGGAAAAGCCACGAAAAAGGACAGTCTCGATCCCGGGATCGATACTGGGTGAACGCTGGACAGGCCTCTATTGCACCTATCCCCCATTCATTCACAAGGTCTCTCCACCAAGAGACCAGTGTTTATACAGTTTATTTTTCTCGGGGCAGGGTTTCTTTGTCCACCTTTGCTCAGATTGTATATTCATGTGTTCTCTTTTGAGATTCCAGGTCTCCTGAATAGGTTTCCGGGCTGAGCTGATGAACAGATGAGATTTCTGAGAAGCCATCATAGATCTGATCAGCCTTGATGTGTGGATGTTCCTGGTCATTAGGCCATCAGTGATGGCCCATCTCCGTGGTTGCGATTTCTCTTTCAATTGTTGATTTCTTTCTCCTGGAGCCACCTGTCCCTTCGCGGTTGCCGACCAGCTTTCCCGGAATCAGCTTTTGTCTTTTTTCTGACCTTTTATATTATTTTATTTCCAGCACGAATTATTTTATACAGATATTCTCCATAACAGCATTTACACTAGTCCCAGTCCTGAGGTCTGGCTGCAAGCTGGGAATTTTCTGTCACAACACGCTCACAAGTTCTCACATGTGGGAAGGATCCCTTTCCTGATGATGCTTTGCTCTGTTTCAGGCAGTTTTTACCTGTGCCTCCACTGCTCAGGGTGAGGATTATCATGGCAAGGCAGAGCTGAGGTGTGACCCACACTTGTATCTTCACTGTCCTATCACTGTCACAGTAATCTCAGGGCTGTGAAGATACACTGAGAGGTAAAACCCAAGGTTTCTTGTGTACCCCTTGCTATGCTTTTGCTCCAAGTTTACTTTATTTAGCTAGACCCATGGATTTTTTTCCCCCCTTCCTTCAAAACCCACTACTTTACCTAACCTTGAGATAAGGTAGAACTCTTCAATTCTCTGCCTATTCTTATTTTCTGCCATAAGCATGCTTAGAATCACAGAATCATTAAAATTGGAAGCAACGTTAAGATCATTAAGTCCAGCCTTTACCCCGGCACTGCCAAGGCCACCACTAAACCATGTTCTCAAGTGCCACATCCACATATTTTGAACAGCTCCAGGGATGGTGACTCCTAATGCACCACAGCAATTTCATCTGCTGTCTCTTGTTCGAGCAGTTTTCTCTTTTTTTTTCTGCACATAATCTTTACCCATCTCCTGCCAACCCTATCTGTGTGTTTAAAATTTTAAAACCATATGGGCACTTACCCATTTATTTGGGCACTTATATCCCTGCTGTAACAGGAAACCCCTCTGTGAATTTAGAAGCATTTACACCATTCAAAGCACTGCAGAGGTGCCTTATTTCTGCAGTAATGCCTGTTTCTTGTGCAAGCTTTTCCCAACTCTTTCCCCCATCGGTGACTACTGTAAGTTTACTACACCTGAGAATGTCACCTTCTAAAGCCTTGTGAACAAAGCCTGACCCTGTTCAGTCTTCTCCACTCCAGATGATCCCTGCGATGTGAAGCTGAATAGCCCCGGAAGCGCCTGAGACAGATGGCTCCACTTTGCCGAACATTCCTGTCTTGCCTCTGAGTGTGAAACAAGTCCTGTGCAACTGCAGAGAAATGTGTTCTTAGGCTTTTTTTTCCCCTGCAGTTTCTCCTTGGCAGGAGGGGAAGGTAGAGCAGAGGGGAAGAAGAGGGAATGTGCTCCTTTACTGCTGGTTTTTAAGACGCCAAGAAGGAAAATATGAAGTCAGACCAGCTGCCCTCCCTTTGCCCGCTGCAAGGATGTGCCCCAGCAGCTGTATTGGCTGAGCCACAGAGCTACAAGCAGAGGAAAAAAGCTGTTATTTTTGTCTCCTTCTCTGGTTTTTAACTCAAAATCCATCCCAGAGGGGATGAGCAGACCCTTCACATTCCTTACAGCCACACTGTGGGATCACAACCCACTGCTGTCTCCTCTGCTCCACTTCCTGGGCAGGTTTGTGTCATTCGTGGCCCTCTTCCTGTTCCCACTGTGACACACACCTTGTGTGACAGTGGCAGGCATGAAGCTGTGGGAACCTCAGCACAGGAGGTAGGAACAGAGAAATCCATAGCCAGGGAATCAGACCGCAGCAGGGAGCTGCCGCCAGAGTTGTGATAGTGTTGCTGTAAATAAGCCTTTTATATTAATATGTGCTTAAGAAATAAAAGAATTACAGGCAGGAAGGAATGCATTGGCAGAATCACCCGAGGAGGAGACAGAGCTGAGGAAGGAAGATCTAAAGCTATCAGCAATTGAAAAGAGGTATTTCAGTGGAACCAACTCATTCAATGACTGGGCCATCAGCTCTGAGGCCCTCCAATAGACATTTCCCTGTCTGCCGAAGGAACTCCACTCCAAACTTCAATATGATTTAAAGTTAATCCTCAGACATCATTATAATTCCACTCAGGGAGAAGTCAGAATCCCAAAAGGAAGCCTATGAATTTCATAATCTCACCATGGACAAAGAAAGGCCCTACCTCAGGGAAAATAAAAAGTATAAAAACTGAACCCTGAACACAGGACTTCGGAGCGAATGACGGAGGCCCCGGTGCAGGCCGGTCCCACGCTCGTTTCCCAGATTCGATCGAATCTATTCTTTATTGTGGATTTGGTTTATGGTGGTTTTGTCTTAGCGTGGCTGTGTTTTTGCTGTGTTTTTATTATTTTTCTGTATTTTTACTCGCAGTAGCGAGAAAATAAATTTTTTTTTTTGATTACGATTTGGCTCACCGTATTTATAACAGTGTCAAGCACTATCATCATCAGAAATACTTCTAATAAGTATTAAACACGTTTAGTAAGTACTAAGCACTGTTAATAAGTACTAAGCCTTTTCAATACCTTTCCTGCCTGCATGTGCCATGGACTAGAAAGATTCCAACTGTTTCTTCCCCTGAAAATCATTCAATTTGATTCCACCTTGCTGTCCCTTAGAGTTCTCCTGAACCTCCCCACAACTTTGGGCTTTGGCTGTGCTGCTTGTAGATCATCCAGACACGTCAGTTTTGTTTCCAAGGAGTGGCTGTAAAATTTGCTGGTCAAGGGTTTTACTGTTTCCACCCAGTGTCCAGAGCAATGCCAGGTGGTGTTCTTCTCCTAGAAACATGGAACCTGTTGCGTTTCTGGTTTAGATAGTTTTGAATTATGTTTTAAATCTGTCCATAGAAACTCCATTCCAGGGAAATTTTTGTTGACTTTACCTGTTGGGGTTAGGTTTGTTCTTTTTTTACTCTAAAGAATTTTTCTTCCCCATAAGTTATGGGGGGACTAAGTACTAGGTGCTTAAGGGTGCTTGACCAAAACAAAGAGGTGGCTGGAGAGCAAGTTTTGAGGTAGGTAAAGGACAGAGCTGGAGGCAGCTTGGGCTCTTTGGCTTTCGGCATTCGGAGAGGGAGGAGTTCACTGTCACCAGAAAGTCCAGTCCAAGGAAATCTACCATCATCTGCTCGCCTGCCCTGGAATTCTGAACTCTTCCACCTGCCTTGCTGGAGCTGGGCCAGCTCTGTCCCGCAGTCGCGGCTTCTTCGGCACTGCTCTTTTTGCTACAGTGTGACCCTTGTTACAAATGAAATGGCCAAATAGGAAAAAAATAAAAATAAAATTTATTTTCGCGTGACAGCGAACACGGAAAGAAAATCAACAAAAATGACAGCCACGAAAAGGTCCCGGGTATCAACACTGGGTGAACGTGAGACTGGCCTCTAGCGCACCGGTCTCCCCTCCGTTCACAAAGTCCCACCACTGACAGTCCAATTTTATACTTTTTATTTTCCCTGAGGCAGGGTTTCTTTGTCTACCAGTCTGTGTATAGGTATTCATCGGTCTTCTTTTGGGATTCTGGGTTCCTTGAATAAGTTTTCCAGGCGATACAGACGAGATGTCCGAGAAGCCAGGATGATCCCATCAGGCTTATCGGGCAGGTGTTCCGGGTCGTGGCAATATCTTTTCATTCGCTGATTTTCTTATCCTGCCAATTCATCAGTTCTCGGATGTCCCCTGCCCTTCCCAGAATCTGCCTTCGAGTCATTGTCCACGGTTTTATATCACTTTAATTTCAGGCACGAATTAATATACGGAGTTTATTCATAACACCCTGCACCCTCCTGCCCCTGCCTGCGGGGGACATCCTGCCATTCCAGCTACCAGCCTGGGACTTTCCACTGCTCCAGCTTGGTGCTCTGAGGGTCCTGCGTGGGCACCGAGACCAAATTGCCCTGGGTTTTTGTGAAGCAAAGCCCTCAAGGTTATTGGTACTGTTTTGTTATTAATGTTGTAGTTGTTGTTTTTGTTTGCTTTGTTATATGTACTAGTAAAGAACTGCTATTCCTATCCCCAAATCTTTGCCTGAAAGCCTCCAACTGCAAATTAATAATTGGAAAAGGGGGTGTGTGGGGGTGGGGGTGGTGGTTTACATTCTCCATTCCAATGGAAACTCCAGCTTTCCCTGGCAGATACCTGCCTTCCCAAACCAAGACATTACCCTACACCAACTCATATTTTCCCCACTTGGCCACATTTTTTACTTAAAGTGAACACTTTTAAATTTAATAAGCACCCTTCTGTGAGGCTTAACAACTACCTGCCACATGATTATTGCTGTTTTTTATTACCTCTGTCAAACTGTGCACCTGCTGAAACCATCTTCTGCCAATACATTCTCGATCCTGCTGCATCTCTGTCGCCAAATGCTGTTTCCACATTGACCTGAAGCTCCGAACTTCAGCTCTGAATACATTTAGGCCTTGCCTCTGGTGTTGTTACCTGAAGTTTTTGTTGATTTTCTGCTTTTCCACTTTTATCTCAGCTTTTACATTCATATTAGGAAGCCTTTTATACCCTTCTGACCTGCAGTCCACCTGGCTCAGGGAGAATTTGAGCCTTTTTTCCATCCCATCCCATCCCATCCCATCCCATCCCATCCCATCCCATCCCATCCCATCCCATCCCATCCCATCCCCTCCCCTCCCCAGTCTGGAAAGCTCTTCCCTGTCACTCTGCTCTTTCATCCCTAAAACTCCATGTTCTGCTGCTGCTTC
This sequence comes from Cyanoderma ruficeps, assembly GCA_008694505.1. Classification (NCBI taxonomy): domain Eukaryota; kingdom Metazoa; phylum Chordata; class Aves; order Passeriformes; family Timaliidae; genus Cyanoderma; species Cyanoderma ruficeps. The sequence continues at coordinate 442,577 of VZDJ01000012.1, forward strand.
TTCAGCTTCTGCTTTGAAAAACAAATCTAATATCATATATATATACATAATCCAATATTCCCTGAGAAGGTCTTTACCTTCAGATCTCATTATCCCTGAATATGTATCCAAGGGGGTTGTTTTGGTTCTGTGCCCAGCCATGAGGGGATGGTTGCTGCTCTTCAGCTTGACCCTGGATCTGCACAGGGAGTGATGCCAAGCACAATCCCATAACCATCACCGAACCAAACATTTAATTAATGTGGGTCTCGCACTTGTTGAGCCACACACCAACTTCCAGAGGCTTTCTGCCCACAGCAAAATAAGCATTACACAAGGAGCTGTTACATGGTGGTGTTGCCCTTCCTACAGACACACACATAATTTTTGTCTTTATGCCTGAGCTGCTTTTTTAATTCTCACTTCTACTTTACTTATTAAGGGATTTTTTTTCCCTTTTACATATCCTGTAGAAATAGGGACTATTAGTCCTTTAAACTGGAAATTTCCACTTTGCTGGTGATCCTCTTCACCAAAGACATCTCTTATTACCACCAGAACATCTCACAATTCTCTTCCAATTAATCTCTACTTTTTTTTCAGATGCAGTCTTACTGTCATAGTGTAGCTCCTTTAATTCTATGCAAAAATTACTCCTTTTCTGCTTTCAACCCCAAAATGCATATTCTTCACCTCTTCATGGCTTTCAAGATATCACTTTTGATCTCTTTATTCCATATCAGCTTCCTAATAATTAGTTCACCATACTTTTCCCTGTGTCACTCTACACCGTCTCCCAGATGGTCTCCCTTGCTGCCCCTCTCACACCTACCCTTAAGGTTCTACTTTCTTATCTTTATCTTTTCAAACATTTCCCCCTTTCCAAGGGGAATCCCATTCCTATGTGCATTTTCAAACCAAATGATCCATTTTTACATCAGATCTAGCAAGTGAATAAAAATACACTTCAACACACCAAAGTTTGCTTCATTCTGGAGCAAGTGTAGAATAGAAACACCACTGGAGCCAACAGGAATTTGGAGCAGGAAAATGTCATGGACTGAGGAGCCTCCACAGGCTGCTGCTTTTCTAGAAACATTCTAATTTGAAATAGATCTCAAGTGCTAATGAGCTGGGTGCTGTCATAACTGGAGGACCAGGGGCTGGAGGTTATGATTCTTGTTCTACACCACTTTTGGCATTACTATAACGATTTATTTTACCCTAAGCAGGCACATGAAGTACACCTCCACTAAGCAAGGAGCAGCCAAAGACCACCAACTCAACACACTGCACACAGGGACAACTCTCCCAAAGCCACATATCCCCATAGTTAAGAAATCTGCCAGCAAGAATTTCCTTAACTCTGAACCAAGCAGTATTTCAGATGAAAACTGGTGAGCTGTATGCAGGGGCCACTCCCCTCACCTGGGCAAGTAATAACTTGCTGGCAGACCTACTGGCTGGGATGGTTTTGAGCCACAAAAGCTCATTTTTGGCTGCCACACATGCACTGCACACCCCTGCCATAAGCATCCTGGCTGGATTCCGGCCTCTGCGCTGTACGAGAGCAGTGCCATGCCTGTGAGCCTTGCTGGGAAAACAATTGAACAGGAATTTACAGCTTTTTTGGTGATGACTTGCTGGAAGAGCTCTAGAGATGGCTCACTCATTGCTCTGTGGAAAATCTTGTCAATAGGCTTTACTTCAAGACGTCTCAGCTGCAGCTCAGGCTCCTGCTCAGAACATCCACCTAGTGATGCTTCAGGAGGCCTGAAAAATCAGATGCATTTCCCTGGAGAACAGGTAAAACACCCAACTGCTGTTTTGCAGAGTTAAGTGAAATTCCTTGTGCTTACAATCCTGGTGTGTGAGAACACCTCGGGTGGGACAGAGCTGTGAGCTGTGCCATTTCTGTGAATTTGTGCAGTGGCGGTGCCGAGTGCCTGCTCCCCTCACGGGAGTGATTCCCTGCACTCACACAAAAGTGGGAAGTAGCCAGGACCAGTGGATTATTCACTTAATGCCATCTGTAATGTCACAGAGCATTCACACCATTTCAGAACAGCTCGACCTGCAATGCTAAAATGACCCATTTCCCTTCACAGGTGAGACCTGAACATACCAGCTGCATCTACCAAGATGATCTTTGCAGCTCCTTTCCAGCTGTTCTCCAAAACACTGTGATAAACCACTTCTAACAGGCGTCTGCTCCACATTCACTAATGCTTTGTACCCTGGGAGCTCAGTGAAACTCTGCCTTATGGTATCTGCCATTAATTCTTGCAGGGGGCTGCAACAGGACACAGCCAAGAGCTTCACTACTCTCTCCCCTCACTCAGTAACACTGAGATTTCCCAACCAACAGCATCTATTGCCTTCCCCACACCTACTCCCTTCATTCTACATTTTGCAGCCACAGCATATCCATCCCTGCAGCTGGGCCAGCAACTTGGACAAATTCCCCTATGGAAAGGACTGAATGGAGTAGGGAGCCGGTTTTATTCCTGTTGCCATTTCAGCACAATTTAGTAGCTGGGAACGAGAAAGAGAAGCTGGTGCTACATGACAAAGCTTTCCGCAGTCAGCATCCCTACAGCAGCATTTAAAGAAGCAGGAGTTATTTCAGCAAACAGATACACAATACTTCACCAAAGGTGACAAAAGGAGCCCCTTGAATAATACAGGAGTAGACAAGCTGAGGTTTCCTTGCATATTGTGATTTAGTGATGCTGCTGGAAGCTGAGGTAATTGATCTCTTTGCCCATCAGTGGTTTTCCTCCATTGGCTCCTTGCAGGTTGTCTATCCAAAGAACGCCAAGCAGGATCCTCTGGGCTGAAGCCTCCTGCTCCCCAGGCTTCACCCTACAGTTGTCACAGGTTGCATGTGGCCCCAGGCACAGCAAACCTGGAGTTTTTGTCAGTGTGTGTGGCCTTGTGCAAACCTCGGGGCTGGCGCCTCATGAAAAGCCAGATGTGTGTGAAGAGCTCAGGCTCCTGCTGATGCTGCTTGGCTTTAGATACTGCTCAGCCAGCAGCTTCCAGGCCAGCACCTTCCGAAGTGCAGAAAGGTTCCAGTTCCCAACCTGACAGGGAGAAACAGGAGCTTGGAGCACTTGCCAGCCAAAACACCTCCCAGGTAGGACCCAGCATTCTTGGCCCTACTCAAACCATGCAGCATCTCACCCTCCAGCCCGCAGCCAGCTCTCCTACAGGTGGTTCAGTGCCTCAGGGCCAGGGAGTTTGAGCTAAGGCACAAAAGCATTCTGGGGAGGTCTGATTTTGAACTTCCTGACCCCGAAGTTAAACCTCTAGGATCTGTGAAAGAAACCAAGCATACAGAGCTAGCTCTGCTCTGCCCGGGACACCTCTGATAAAGCACCATTTTCAGCACATCTACCAACAACTCATCATGGGACCAAACAGCAGAACAATCACAGCCATCCTCGGCCAACGAGATGCCAACACCTGCAATTGGCTTTAAATGTTTTCAGAATGCTCAGCAAGATAAGGGAACTTTTTAGAGACCCTGTTTTTCCTTTATCAGTAAAAACAATCTATAGGGTTGGAACAAAAGATCTGTGGGTCACAGCAACAACCGGTCTAAGTTACTATTGGCTTAAACCTGCTTTGTGCACACTAAAAACCATCCCTGCAGAGGAATCCCTTCTGAGCCTCCTCTGCCACATGGCCTACCACACCCTGCACCAGGAAGGGCTGATCCCAGGCAAAAAAACGCCAGGAGCTGGACTTCATGATCCTGATGGTTCCCTTCCAACTCCAGCATTTTAGGATTCTATGAAAAGATACTTCCACACACCAAGATCTGCTCTTGGCTCTGAGGCTTTTTTGGAAAATAAGGTAACAATGTTGACACAAGCAGAGAGAGCACAGCATCCAGGATCTGTGTATTTCCTGACCTCATTCCCAGAAATGGCAGATCCCTTTCTGAAAATCCTTTCCTAGAAAGAAGCCAACCTTAGGCAGACACCTGGCCTGAAAATGTGCTGTTTGGTGGCTTCACGTTAGGGGACATTCTCAGTAACAGAGGGATGTAAGCAATGCATCTGCTCCTTCCCTGTGCTTCTGACAGTGCCCCAGCCTTGGGAAAAGACGACTTCCAAGCAGTAGAAATCACAGTAGAAATCGTTTGAATGCCACTCGTCTCTGCTAAGCTGCGTTAACTCCCTGCCACAGCCAGGAGCCCGCACACAAGATGTGTCTAAATAGGAAAAGCTCAGCATAACCTGCAGTATTCTTGGTGTAAACCTGCTGCCCTCCCTGCTGAGGCTTTGCTGTAACGTTAGGCCAGTGATCACAGCTCATCTCTCCTCACACAAAATGTGGCTTCTGCAAATCACATTCCCACGGGAACCTGTTTAAAAAAATAATTCCCTTTTCTATTTCATGTATCTTACAGGTTTTTTGTATTTTAACATCATTCACAAGAAACTGGTTACAAAGATCTTTCATGAGCTGCATCCTGAGGAGCCACAACCACCTGCAAACTTGTGCTGATCTAGAAGGAAACTGGAAAGCAACTGGGTGCAGTAAATACACGGCAAAGAACACAAGAGGAGCAGAGGAAGGAATCAAGAGTTCTGGTCCTTGAAGTGACATTGTTGGGAAGCTGAAACTTCAGGTGACACACCCACAGCTGGAGACCCAAGGCCTTGTGCATAAACTGTTCACAGCATCCAGTGTACAGCTGAACTGATTTAGCTTCAGAGAAGCCAAAACCTGTCATGCTGCAAACCCAACTTTGGGTAATTCTGAAAAACCCCTCGTGAAAATCTCTGTCTGGTAAGTCCCTTCCTGGCCTTTGCAGGACACTAACAGGACAAGTTCTCGCCCCCTGGAACACCTAACATTGAAGACTTTAACATAAAGGGGAAAGATTTTCTCACCTCACCTCTACCCACCTGCTAGCAATTCCCATTCCCTCCAGCCAGTGGTTCTCCAACTCTTTCAGCCAGAAGGTTTAAGCTCCCCAGACAGATTTCCCAGCCCTGACACAGTGGATTCACAGGGCTGTTCAAAGGCTCTACAGCAAATTTGTCCTTTCCAATCCAAGGCAATGAGAAAGAAATCAGTCCTTGCATGGCTCTGCTGTTGCAGGCTCATTTTCCCAGCAGGCTCTTACACTGCCCATCCTGAGAGGAATTCCCTCATTTGCCCACACCGATTTGGCAAAACATTACCCTTCTTTACATACAAACTGGCATCCATTTAATGGAACTATTTAACTGCTACAAGCCACCATGTACTGCTCGAAAAAAAGCCTTTTGGAAGAAATGCACACACACGACCTTCTGCAGAAGTTTAGCAGACAGCCCTGGAGCCCTGGTGGGTGGGGGTTCCATGGGGACAGACCTTTTGGAGACCTTGAAAACTCATCCAAACCTCTGGGCCCGATGGTGAGGCCGAGGCATCACTGGATGTGGTACACGCGGATACATGAACATATATTAACGGTGAGAATATTTTTTCTTTTTTTTTAACAAAACATCAGAGAAAAGTGTTTTATTGTTACTAAAAAAAAAAATAACCAAACAATGCTCTAGTGTTTTAGGCCATGGATTCTCTAGCTCAGATTCATGGCGTGGAACATGTTAACAGGGAATGTGTCTCATGGACATCTCCCTTCTGGCCACAACCAGGCACCTCCTCCCTTCCCCGTGGTGATCAAATCACATCCTCAGGCAAGTACAGCAATTGTTTACATGTAAAAGTAAGATTAGGAAAGTATTTAATGATTATGTAGCCTTTCTTCCCTTTTGTTTCTTTTTGTTGTTGGGGTGGGGTTTTTTTGTTGGGTTTTTTTTGTGTTTTTTTTTTTTTTAAGAAGTGATTTAGCAGCTGGAAAGAAAAAGACAGCATCGTGTGAGCAGTCAGTGCTGCAGACACCCCCAGCAAACGCTCCACAGGTTACTCACGGTCCATGGCCCACAGTTCACAAACCACATTTCAGGGCTTCCCCAGCTTTGCAGAGTCCTTGATGGCAGGTGGGCAGGTGCTTCTCACAGTGAGAGCCAGCAGGTCATCTGTGGTGGCTGAAGAGACATGCGAGAGCCTTCCCGTCCTCAGCAGCAGCTTCGTTTGGAGCAGCACCGGGGCCTGGGTCCCACTGGGCGCACAGGACGGGGCTCCCCTGGCTGTGGCTCTGTGCACACGGACCCCGCGGGCAGCGCGTCGCTCCTGCTCCTGTTCCCCGGCGCTGGGCTCCCTGCCGGGGCTCTGGCTGCGCAGGCACAGCGGGCAGCGGGCGGCCACAGGCGCAGGGCTGTCGGATCTTGGCTCACGCAGCTGCGACCTCCGGAGCTCCCAGGGTCACGAGTCCCCGGATGACGCCGCTGATCCAAGTCACATGAGAGACACGCTGCCACACGGCTGGAGAAACCCAGCTGGGGTCGGCACCGTCCACCCTCAGGTCACGTCCCAACCTCGGGAACCAACTGCACCCATGTGGCCCTGCTGCTCCCTGGCCAGGGAGTTTCTCGGCACAACAGCAACCCCTTTTTCCCTTTTTTCTATTTTTTTTAAACAACAATTGCTCTCACCCTTCATTTTTGGTAGTCACACATACAGACACACACTATATGTACACAATTTGGGCGCACGGACCTACGGCGTGCCAAGGAAGCCAGCACTGCTCAGGATGGTGCACACATTCAGCAGCTGTCAAAGGAGAAGTCATTTTACTTGCTTTTAAACTTGCAATGTTTGTCTTTATTTTGTTCTTTATATTTTGAAAGTGAAAAGAAATAGTATTGAGTCAATTTCTTTTTTTCCTTTTTTTTTTTTTTTTTAAATATTTGTTCTATGTATTTACAAGCCTTAAAGTTGCTCTAAAGGTTCTCAAAGTATCACTAGTACTTTTTTCCCCGGGGTAGCACGGTTTTCAATGAGATATTTTCGGAGCACTCTGGTCCGCAGCGGTTTTCTCAAATGCATTTTCCTTCCAATCCAAGGTTATGTATGGTTTGATTACTATTTTCTTTTATAAATTTCTGAAGCAAGCTGAGAGGCAGGCAGAAAAATCTGATGACAATAAAAAAAAAAATTGATCTTGTCCTCATCTAGCTCACCCCAACCCCCTTCAAAGTTTTGTCTATTTATCATGCTTTGAAACAAAACTGAGGTGCATATGAAGGGGAGGGAAATTTATTTCTCTGCTTTTGTTCTATTATACAATTTGTTTACAGAAACTGCAAATTTAAAAATTACACTGGCATTTGCAGTCCTTAAAATAATAAATTAAAAGTTTTCAACTTGTTTTTGTTCTTGCTAAACAGGTTTGTTTTGCTGTGTATTTTCCTAAGTATGAGTCCTTGTTTAAAAAGAAAAGATTGAAACAGAAAATATTTTCTATAAATAATACAGGTATTTTGGTTTAGTGCTCCCGCCCTCAGGTTTGAAGTTTACTTTTGTGGGTTTTTTTTCAAGTACCTTTTTGCCTCCATGATCACCTCGGTGTTTATCGGGGTTTAGCTCTCCCACTCGTGCGTGTGTGGGGCAAGGGGGGTCTGCGAGAGAGAATTGGCCTTGCTGCACTGTGATTGGCGAAGACGTGAAACTTTTTAAAAAAATACTTAAATTGTTTCTTTTTTGTTTGTTTGTTTTAAATCTGTATTTTAAGTTTTAATTATCCTCTGACTCCTCTTCAGCCTCCCGTAGCCACGTGAAGAATGCTGTGACAGATTTTAGCGCTACTCCTTTCCCGTTCTGCTCTGCCGGGTCCTTGCTGCTTTCCCACTTGTAGAAGGCATCCTCCGAAATGACCTCCTCGTCATACAGGCAATCAAAAAACATCCGCAACAAATCTGCAGTAATGGAATAACAGAAGGGAACATCTGTCAGCTGTGCATGCGGACAGAGACGTCTGCAGATAAGGGGATTAACGTGACCTCTTGGCACAGGAGATGGTGAAACAAGGAAAACGAAGAGTTCTTACTCAGTTATTGCTCCCTGGCTGCTCACACCCAGGTGAGGGGGGAAACCGACCCCTCTGACACTGTCTAAAGAGAGGGAAAGCTGGGAAGGCAGCTGTGGGAATATATTATTTAGAGATGGGCTGGCAAGCAGGACCGACAGCAGCCCATATCCTCTGGACCACACATCTGGATTCTCCCCAACCTTGGATTTTTGTGGCTCATCAGGAGAGATAATACTCAACTAATGCCATAAAGGACATTAAGGATGATCGTGTTGGATGTTTTGAGGCACTCTTGGATTTCCTGGGAATCCCTGTTTCTTTGGCTACTCCCTTGCCTCTTGTCCCACAAGAGTTTTCTGTAGCATCTCTGGGACAAAGCTCATCAGTTGACCAACTCATTTTATTCCTTCCAAGTCCACAGACATCTGTGGAGTACTAATGCAGTAACAACACCCATGCTCTCACATGCCCAGGTACTGCAAACTCAACAGATTACCTTTTACTGCTCTTTTTTTTGCTCTCTTTATCAACAGAGATGCGTCCCTCCTTCTGTGTGGCTGCTCAGAGGAGCAACCAAAGGAAGAGACAGCCTCTGGCCAAGCATTTGGGAACCTGAGCTGCTCTTAAAAAGTTGGGATCTGGACAAACTGAACCCACCCACACCAGCTTCTCTCATCTGCTACCTACAAACGTAAGGAAAAGTACATTCTCTTCCAGTATCCCACAGAACCCTCCTTCCCTTATGTGGGCTCAAATCCCCAGCACAGAGGCAACACTTACTAGGAGGTTGATCAAGTTTTACTATTGATGCTTGTAGTGCATAAAGTGCTTGTAGTTCCTTCTCTGTGTCTGAGTCCAGGTACTTCAGTAAGATGGGCACTCTCTGTTTGATAACAGCAGTGTCCACTCGGAAGCTGGAAGAGTCCGCTGAGGGCAAGAGGAGAAAGCAGGGTCAACTTGGCACATGGCAATAGGACAGGTCTTTGACTGACTTTATTTATGCAAACAGCAATCACATACACAGACTACAGTGGAGAGAAAAGGAAGATGAGAAACAACAGGAAGTATTTTTGTTTTATTTTTGTTTAACGGCTATTTTTAGAAGTCTTGGTCCTTACAGTTCCCCACGTCCAACCACTGCCTGCAGTGACCCCAGCTCTAACACATGCAGAAGCAGTACAACCTTACTTTGTAGTGCAAATCGTGTCTTCACAGGCAACTGCATTTAGAAAGTTTTTAGAAAACTGTTTCTTTTCTAAAAATACCAGGGCAGTAACAGAATCCTAAGTGGCACATGATATAGGAAATAGCGAATATATAAAAATATGCACTAGAAGTCATATCAGCCACAGAAATAAATTATTCATCAGCTTTCAAGTAAATCATGCAACCCAATTAAGTGATATTTTGAAAACAAAAAAAACCCCATCTCAGTTAGAGGCAAGGTCAAATTTTAAACCAGAGGATGATCTTCCTGACACAACAGGGAATCCTTAAACCCTGGAAATGAAGTCATGTGTCATGTCTCTGCTAACACTAGATGGCACGAGCAAGGTTCTGTTCCCAGGGAAAGGAAAGAGCTGGGCTGTCCCTCCCCTCCCTCACACGGTGGAATTCAGCCCATTCTCTCCCTCAAATCACAGCTCAGAGCAGAACCAGACCCTTTACAAGCACCAGTTTTTGCTGTGCCAGATGCCAACAGTAAAGTTAAAGGAAACCAAGTGAACTGAGCAGATATTTCTGGCTGCAGTCCTTTACTCAACCCACCCCGAGGTTCAGAGGCTCATGTGTCTGACTTGGGAGCCCTCCCTTTCCTGTATTTCCAGCTATACAGCCAGGCAATCCATGTAAACCATCTTTCCAAAACTGGAACTTTGGACATAAAACTCTTCTTACAAGCCTGAATCCCAGACTGGTTTCTTCCTGCAGCCCATGCTGGGGTGCCCATGCATCTTTGCACAGGCACAGGAGTGGATGTGTTAATTGCTGTAATGATGATCTCATTTATTTCCACCTTCATTAAGAAAATAATTGAACAACCTGGCATTACCAGCACTGTCTGAAACCCCTGCTCACACAAGGTCACTGGGACACACCAGGGTCATCTCAGGAACACATACTTGGCAAAGTGCCCAACTGTTACATGGGGAAGGGACACCCTGCTCTCAGGCACAATCCCAAACGATGGAGAAGCCTTAGTGTGTGATAAAACACAGCCTACGGCAGGGAAATGTGATATAAACCTGGAAAATACCAAATAATTCTTTGCAGGTATGGTTTGTGTCGTGTTTACACTGCAAGTTACTCACCTATAATAGCTGCTTTACAAACTGCTGTCATTAAAGCTCTAAGGAATGTAGGTGAACTCATCTGGCTTTCATCTAGATTAGCCTGGAATCAAGAGTAAATTGATTTTAAAACATGGGACTGCAGGAGCGTGACCGCTTCCAAGCTCCAGCGCTGAATCTCAGGCTCAGCTGCTGCTGCAGCACAAGCCCAGCCCTGCAACACTTGGCTTCCCCACTCACTCCTCCAAACTCCCTCAGGAATGTCAACAGGCAACACCAGTTCCCATGGGATCCCTGTGCCACTGAATGCCTCCCACAAGGAACCGTTTGTCTGCAGAACCAAACCAACCACGCTGGACTCCTGCAACACCCTTACACAGTTTCAAAGAGTTTTAGGCTTTTCCAACAAATTTTATGGCGTGTTCCTTGGGTGGAGATTGTTTGCTTTGTAAAAGATATTCAGAGAATGGCTGTGGAACCTGTCCAAGGCTCCAAAGAGCCTGTGGGTGATCCCAGATTTTCAGTGCTGCTTTCATTCCACTCTCAACTCCTCTAACAGCAGTGGAAAAATGACATTTCTAACATACTGCTCTGCCATAGAAATAACTGAACTGAAGCTGACCAAGATTTAGTGTAAGCACAGATGTAAACACATAGGTTGGGTATAATTTCAGACACTAAACATCTGAGTTAAACAAGGCAGCCAGAGATGGGGAGCAAAGACCAGGGGGTTGACCGGCTTTTTCCTCTTTTTTTTCTTTATTTTTATTTTCTCTTCCAGTGCCTGGCCCAGTGCACTGGGAAAAGGTGCTCTCAGTGACTGCCATATTTCTCAGGAGAAAATTTGGAGAGGTCATGTTGGACAAAAGTACTGAGAAGCTTCTCTTCCCTATTTTCTGAAGAAACGATGTGGCAGTGTATATCTAAAATGTACTAAGTGGCAGAAGCAGAATATTCAGGGTCAGAAAGTCTACAGTATTTAAAAGGTTACACAGTTAATATGGCTCAAAGTCTTCCTTCCTGAAGCTGACTCTTAAATACTGATATATTTTAGATTTTAATTCTTTGGAAGTGTTGATTGCACAGACCAAATCCTCACAGTGTCCCATACCCCGAGATGTTCAGACCAGAACATATTTACAAAAGCAGTTTAAATAGTCTGCAGGGAGGGTGAAAACCTCTTTGTACCTCTACCCAATCAAAGATTTGTTCATCATTCGCCTTGTCCTCAACAATGAGTTTTTCCAGCTGCCTGTTCAGCTCTTCTGCAGAGAGTTCTTTCTCTGAAAGTGCTTCTGAGGAACTGGAACAGTCAGACTCCGTGAACTCCAACTTCTGCAACACCACATGTGATGATGAGTATTAGTGAAATGTACTTTCATAGGCTGAATTACACCAGATTGAATCAGGAAACTACATTGAATTCTGCTTCCTGGCATCTTCCAGCTGCTCAGTTATCATTACAACAATATAAACTCTCCCTGCTCCTAAGATTAGGAAGCATTTTACAAACACATGGAGACTCCATTATCCAACAAAACAATGAGGCACCTCAGCCAGCTCCAGCCCTGCACAGCTGAGCACAAAATCAAGTTTGTGTTGCCTGGTTGGAGCTACAGAGGCTGCAATGCAACAACCAGAGCTGGCATTGGCCCAAAGGAATTGCAGCCAATGCCCCAATTCCTTGAAAACTGTGACAGAAGAGCCACAGTCCTCTCAGCAAGGCCCAGGCCATGGTTATCCATCTCATTTTCTGCAGCACTTCTGAAGTGCCAGAACAGGGCAGTGGATCACTCAAAACTCCAAAGGGAAACAGCGACTTCCTGAGGAGCAGCACCAGCAAGAGATGAGGTGCCTCCATCAGTTCTGGCTCCCTCCAGGATAATAATCCAAGGTGGGACGAGTGAGTAACTGCTACCATTAATTGTCTGTCCTTGCCCCAAAACTCATTTTTAAATGCTTTTTTCCCAGCTGGAGAAACAGAAGTCCTAGAGAAAGCCAGGTGTCTGGGGGCAATAAGAACAGGCTCATCCTCCCTGTGCTTCAAAAGGTGGTGCTGAAATTATCTATCCCCAACTTGGAGACACCTCACCTCGTATTACAGCTTGCACATAAGAAGGGGATGGAAGAGGATGAACAAGATGATCAAGCAAATGATCTGAACTCACTTGTTCCATGAGAAAAGTATGTACATCCTCCCCTTCGGGCAAGTAGTCCTTCCAACTGAGGCCAGACTCCCTCCATAAGGCTCCCACTTTCTTATGGCTCTGAAAGACAAACAGTTTGTCCATTTAAGGAGCTGAGGGACACCCGGGGAACTCACAGGGGCCGGAATGGTGCAGCTGTGTCAGGAGGAATAAAGGACAGTTCAGCCACCCAACAAACACCCAGCAATGAGTGAGAACATCTGGAGACCCCGTGCAAGACAAACCACATGTGCAATCTCCCCGGGTATGCACATCCTGTCAGGTGGGCAATGCCTCGTGAGGGGAATGGGCAAGGCAGAAGTGACATGGGGGGTTCGCAAGGACTTCTGAGGTTACCCAGGAGCAGTGACACGTGGAACAGGGCACTTTCCCACGGCCTGACACGGAGCTGGCACGGATGACTCAGATCCCTCTCCTGACTTACTCTGTGATTCACACTCCTTTGCCTTGACAGTAAGGCTCTGGCAAACTGTTCCTTTGAGAAAATTCCTCATTTACATGGCTATTTTCTGCACAGAGACCATGCCTCAAATTAGGCACATAATCCCAAATTCTCTCTTCATTTCCTAGAGTTTATGCAAACCTTGAGAGCAGTGCCTTGGAGCACAGAGAGTTCTGCCTTTTGCAGCCTCTAATGTCACACTGACCTTTGAGCCTCCTGCCTCAGAGAGCACAGTTCTGACACACACAGTTCTGGTAAGAATAACAATGCTGAGCACAACCAGTTCTTTTCACCCAAATGCTTTGCCAAAGTTTCACCTTACAGCACCTGCTCACAGGAGATCACTGAGTAGCCTAAGCCAAGCTGAGAAACTCAGTCTGATTTTGAGTTTACAAAGCAGATTACAATCTTCAGTTTACAATACAGGTTCTTAAGAGCCAACTCTGCATAGTTCCTGCTCTGATCCATGAAGATCTGCATAAGATGGCTGATGTTACACTGAAATACATGAGTCCAAGTCTTGGCCTGAACAAGATCAGATCAGAAAGCTGTGGCAGAAACAGAGACCCAAGGCTGTGCTTCCACACCCAGAGCACAGCAGCTTTTCTTTCACAGAATAGTTAAAAAAAAAAAAATTGAATTTGTCCAAACAAGCACAAGACTAAAGTAAATAAATAAAAAGTTACTCTTTGCACTGTTGGACTGAAATGCTCCTGCTTACTTGAATGCATGCTTGAAAAAATAAAAAAAAAAAGGCAAGTGAGGGATTTTACAGGGTTGAAAATAAACACTATCCAAAGTGCAAGATTCAGCTGGATTTAAAAAAAGAAAAAAAAAAAGACAAAAAAAAAGACAAAAATGGAGATGAGTTATAGGAAAACCACCAAACTGGTTGGACACGCAGCTGTGAGGTGTGAAAGAGAGCTCTCGGAGTCATGGGGTGAGGAGGTGTCACTACCCCAGTGCTGAGTGAACCTCAAGAGTCGGCAGGTTTAGTTTGGATAAGCACACAGCAGTCTGAGGCCATCGGAAGCTTATCCGAACCCTGAGAACCTCTCCGATCTGCAAGAACAGTTCTCTCGCAAGATTCCCGGCACTTGCTGCTTCTGGTCAGCCCAGAAATCCCTTGAGCATGTCCCTCCTGCAGTATTTCAGCACTCTTAGCTTCTGGGAGAAGCCAGGTGCAAAGGTACCTGCAAAAGGGAAAAGTGATGAGAAAACAAAAAGTTAACTCAACTTTTTGGAACCTCTTAAGGCTTGGTTGGAAACTGGGGGTGTGAGGCAGGTTTCCTAAGTTATCTGGACTGGCTGGCCCATCCCTAAATGGCCTCATGTGGGAATAGTGTAGGTTTCATGCATGAACACGAGCGCTGCATCCACTCCTCCCTCCGGAGGACAGGAGCACCGGGGCACTCACCATTTGTTTGCATAGAAGGTGCAAGATTTCAGCAAGCAAGATGCTGGCTCTTCCCACAGGAAGCAAGGGTTTGCTAAATTCTCTAGAATCAAAGAAAAACAGGTGTTTTTCCTTTATAATTTGTATTTGGAATGCAAATCCAGGGATAGCAATCAAACTGAGGCAAGGAATCACCTTTAACTTCTGCCAGGAAGGAAGGATTTGATTAATCCAGCACTGCTGACAAAACATTTAGTGATGCAGTGACCTTGTCACAATAGGGCTAATTACAAAGACTTGAATTTTACATCAAAAAAAATGTTATATTTAATGCCAAATGTACTCATTTTTGTGGGATGCTGCATTTGGGTAGATAGAAAAGACTGTTGTTTTCTTAATATCCTGTAATAGAAATAGGAACCATTCAACTTGCTCAGTTAATTCCCAAATATGTAGGGACAGACAGAAAAGGCAGGAACTCTGGTCCAGGAAATGGTTTCTGGTCTTGCAGACAAGGTTTTGTGCCCATTTAAGGCAGTGCCCAGGTGGTAGAGACATGGAATCTCATAGTTTGGGCAGGGGCACCTTCCACTACCCCAGGGTGCTCCAAGCCCTGTCCAACTTGGCCTTGGACACTTCCAGGGATGAGGCAGCCACAGCTTCTCTGGGCAAACTGTGCCAGGGCTCCCCGACCCTCACAAGGGGGAATTTATTCCAAACATCCCACCTAACCCAGCCCTCCTTCAGTTACCCCTACGAGCCACACAGCCCCTCTATGACACCTCACTCTCTGCAAGACTAATTCCCAGAGCCTCTGTGCTCCCAAGTGACTCCACTCTACAGCACTGGGATATTTTTAAGCTCAGCTGAAACAAACAGCAGACTTATGGATAAAACTCTTCTCCAAGGGTGCAAGCACCAAGCTCCCTTCCCAGCAGACCTCTCAGACTGGTGTGGGCCCCCAAGGACATGCAGCAAGTTTTCCATCAGCTCCTATGGGGAGCTGAGCCTCCAGCACTGCTCATCCTTCACTCTACTAATGAGAACCACACTGAGAAAACACTACAGGCACAGCTGGGAAAGCATGACTTACTGTGTAAGTTCTCTCATAGAGATTCCTCCTTCTTTTAACATGGGGGTCACCAACTCAGCCAGGTACAACCAGATATGGGGTATATCTATGGCCATGTCATCCGCCATCTCCAGGGTCTCTGAAAAACTTTTGAAGGAGGAAAAAACATCAAATATTACATAAAATTTAATTGGAGACATTTCCTTCAAAGAAATCTGCGCTTCAAAAATGTTTTGTAACATAAAAGAGGAGTGCAGAGAGAGAGGAGAATCACAAAGCTAACAAAAAAAACTACTGCCATTTTATGCTTTTGGTACTCTCAAACTGCCAAGACTGAATTTCTCCATGCAGTAACATGGAGAATATGCAGAGGAGACACCACTTTGTAGATCCAACAGATACATCCAGGAAACCTCAATTTATAATAATTCTTATTATCCCAGTACCAGATCATTTGCTAAACAGCAACATCTATAAAACTAAAAAACATTTTTGTCTGTATATATAAACCATCAAGTAAATTAAACTTTCTCAAAAATATCCAAACATTTAGGGAAGTGCGTTAATCCTAACCGAATTCCAAATGTAAGGTAAGCAGTGAAGAGTGAGTAAGAGCTCAGTTCAGCAAAGGAGAGTTTCTATCTGCAGCAGGAATTACAGGACTGCTCCCCAGTGATACACTTTCCAGAGCGGCTCAAAACTCTTCTCTCACATGAAACCCTTGCAAGCAGCTTCACTTCCCATGCCTGGGAGACGGTAATTTTTCTGCTCTCCTGCCAGTTTCTATCATGGTTCATTTCTCCCCAGAAGCCTTGAAAACTCCTGTGTCCCATTTAGTTACTATAAATCCACATCTGCTCTCATGTTTCAAACCAGAAACCATCTCCTTTGCTTTGTTTTTGCATCTTCTGTTGCTCCTCCAGCCTTTCTGCCAGAAATTGTTTTCCTGCTGTGCATCTCCCCAGACGCAGGCTGGGACCAATGTTCATCCTGTGATCCCTCATTACACAGTAACTTCTCCTGTGTCAGTAACTGAGGTGGTTTCTGGGGTTCTCCTCAGCACCCACTGAACACCAATTGCCCCTTCCATCATCTTCAGGAGTTGTTTCACATTGTTTATGTCACATTCAGAGCACAGATCCCAGTATTTCATCAAGACCCACTTATCCAAACTCCAGGAAACTCGAGAACAGCTTCAATCACAGTACATTCTGAGTATGTATCACCCCAAATGAGTTCCTCTGACCATCAGTGCTGTGTGGACACAAATGCATTCCCTGTGGACACAGATTTCTTCAGCTGTTCCATACGGTTTTGAGCTCAGGCTGCCTAAACCTTTCCTGTGAGCTGGATGAAAGTCAGGGTCAGACACAGGTGCAAGGAGCTCCCTCTCAGAGTGGTTGGTGGTACCATAATGACAGGGATTCAAATTAAAGCCAGAGAGCCAACTCCTCAGAAAGTCAGTAGCGAAGGGTTACTTCATCTGCTCCTTCACTGCTGCATTTGTGGCTATCCCTGTTTTATCCCTCCTGCTCTGCGCCCCAGTGAGGACCGAGTGCCATCAGGGGCCTCCATGGGAACAGGGATTGTTTTAGGACTGGACACCAGGCTGGGAACACAAAACTCAAGGAGCTAAAATGAGCCAGCAGCTGAAACTCAGGTCTCTCGAGGCAGGTCCCACCCATCTGCTGCATGTTCTCCTCCTCAGCCCCTCGAGGATTAGGCTGCTCCAGCTGAGGTGTCCTGAGAAATGGCATTGTGTGGGTGGAGCCTTTTTCCCAGTGGGAGCGTGGTTGAGGCACTTTGGGCGCATGGGAGCTCAGTCTCCAGAGGTCCCAGGTACCAATGCTGTGTGAAGGATTCTGACTGCCTCCTCTTCCAACTACATTCAGGGATTTGCAAAAGGCAAACAGGCAGAAATGCAGCACAGAACAGGGATCTGAACACACAGATTTAAACAGATACCTACAGATCTACTTCAAAAGAAAAGCTGATACAACTGTGAACATATTTACGTTCACTAAAGCATCTGAAACACTTTAAAATACATTGCAATAATAATATTCCTTATAAATACACCCAGATGATACGGTCCTTCCAAAAGAATGTGTGGAGAGGGCAGGATACCAAAAGAAGGTGGGAGATCATTTCTCTGCAGCACAGCATCCATCTGCAAGAAACACTGAAGAAAACAATCTGTGGATTCTCCATGCAGAATACCAACCCCTTGAAGAAATCCTGCTTGCTCAGCTTTCCCAACTGCACCAGCTGATGTAACAACTGGCCCATGTGATCCCTGGTGATCTGACTTCGCTCCAGCGTTGACTCCACGCCCACGCGCACAAACACAGGGAGCAGGTTCTGGGCACTCAGCTCCTCCACACACTGCATGGCCTCCTGTGGAACAACACAGATCAATCACCCCTCAACTGAAAGGCGGCAAAAATGTGGCACAAGAGTATTTCCTACCATAACATTGGGGATTTTTGGTGAAATGAGCATTTAGTGAGGCTGCCAGGCAAAGTGCTGAATGAGGCTGTGGAACCTCATCACATAATAATAACAAAAACAACGGTAATATCAATAATGGAATTTATGGCCACTCATGTAACAATTTTTAAAATACACAATCACATTCCAGGCTGCTAGGTGAAATGGCAGGAGTTGTCTTCTGGATGCCACTGAAACATCTACTACTGCATCAAACATCAAGCCAAGTCAAAAAAAGGGTATCAGATCAGATTTGTTACTGATCTGACCTGGCACAAATGCCTGTGTTACAAACCCACGGCCAATCAAGAAGCAGAAAATAACTGGGGAGCACATGGAGGAAGATTTCCCCTTTCTGAAGCTCCCACTTTCTGACATAAGCGTTTTGCAACCTGAACAAAGAAAACACTGAGAGACTTTGAGAGCAGCTCTCAAAGTCCCACATCAAAAATCTCCACTGCCATCACAAGGACCTTCCAGTGACCTGAGTCCAGCCCACAAATCTCAGTGGCCTTCCTGACCACAGGCACCTGCTCTGTGACTAGTTATGCCTTGAGTTACCCAGACCTGGTAGCCCCAGCTGTGTTTCCTCAGGCCCTGTATGGCTTTTTCCTGCAGGTCAGGAGCCCAGTGGTCCCAGCCTGCTTGCTCAGGTTGGAGCTCATCAGACAGATCTTGCTGCCCTAGCACACACAAGGAACCCTGCTGGCTGGCCCTGCTGTCACCAGGCTAACAGCTCAGCAGTTTGAGTTCATGGTCAGGTCACACTTTGAGGACCAAACACCTGCAAAAGGCTGTTCCTCTGCTCTACACAGCAGGAACTCACTCATGGGTAGCTGCAGGAACAGGAGTTTAAGCAGTTAGTCAGAGCTTTGCTGCATCTGAAGAGCACCAAGAATTCCCCAATACCAAGTAACTCCCGATGCAAACAAGCTGCCACAATTCCATGGACTTTTAACCAGCCCTGTCTAACGCAATTCATTCAGGTCCATTTCCAGCCAGCCACAGAAACACATCGCTGTATTTGCAAAAAGGGAACTGAAGTGGCCCCTTCATTGCAGGCATGCAGGGGGAGCCTTTGGAGTCTGTCATAAGCAGGAAAAAGAGCAGAGATTCCTTGGCTCACCAGCCCCTGGGTCACAGGCTAGCTCACTGGAAATCAGAGCAAGGTTTTTCCTTTCCAAACCAAGTACTTAATAATTTATCCCAATAACTAGATGTGAACTCTAAACAACCCATCGTGAGAATATTCCTCTTTCCAATTATTAATTGGAAGTCCAATGAAATGGAAGCAACAACTCTGCTTTTAGGGTGCCAAACCAGCAACTCCCAAGCACTGCCATTTCAAACTCGGCAGGTTTTAAAATTTATTTCAGTGAAAGATTAAATGAAGCAACTTTGCAGCCAATGTAACACTTGTTGCAAACTCCCCGGATGAGCTAAAAAACCCATTTACAAGGGAAACAAAATTTCAACCTTTTAACTAGGAAGTGATGACAGCTGCTCAGTAATTTCCAATATATATGAAAAATCCTCTGGAGTGATTTGTTCAACATTTAGTACTGCTTTATCTGCCTCCAGATCAGAACAGCACATGCTTTGATAACTAAATGAAGACCTCTATTTATCTTCCCACTAGTTTTTCTGCTTCCAAAATTGCTGGTATTATGGAGCTGCTCAGTGATTCATGACAGATACATATCAATGTATCTGGGCTTTTTTCCTATTACCAGAAGGGCAGAAGACAAGCTTGGGAAACAGCTGTCCTAAAAGTGCCCATGGAGCTGCTGCTGCTGCTCCCTAGATTCTGTCTGGCCCCGCCACTTCCGCTGCCTCTGCGTGGGCTGGGCTCACAGAGATACATCCTGGAGAGAAATCACTGCAGTCCCTCAGAGCTTCCTGTTAAGTGAGGTTTTCACCTTACTTACCTTAAAATCATTAATATGCAAGAACTCATCAATGATAGATTTGCATTTTCTCTCTATTTCCTCTTCTGATAGTGAAGGCTTTTCTTGCACTGGAGCTGGGGGAGCTTCTGGCTTGGCTGGTGGAAATGCAACAACAAAAAATGTTTGGAAAAGGAAAAATGCTTTAAAAGCATTTTAAAGATGACATTCTGAGAAGTCACTAGGGCAGGTGTGTCCCCTGTCCCATCCTCAGGCACAGGGTAGTTCTTTGATGGGGCTTGGAGCAACCTGGGATAGGTGGAAGGTGTCCCTGCCCACAGCAGGGGGCTGGAACTGGATGAGGTTTAAGGTTCCTTCCAACTCAAACCATTCTGGGCTTCTGTGATTCTTTCCTGACTACTTTCCCCCCTTATGAGCTCCCAGTATTTCTGTAACTTGACCTTGCAGGATCACAGCTAGCAGTGGCACAGGTCAAACACCTTCAAACCTCTGCACCAACATTAAATAATTAAAAAGGGAACTGTTGCAGCAAAGTTAAAATATGCTGACTGTGATGGGCAGCAGCCTGAGGCAATCTCCCAATCACATCCCAAAACCCTGGTCCTCACAGATTGTCTACAACATCCCAAAGCTTCAGGATAAGCTTGTGCTGTACTGTGGCAGTTGAGATGTTTTCCTCATTGCAGCAGTTTCCAGATGTTTCCCAGGGAAGGAGCTAAAGGCTGTCCTTACTATAAAGATTCTGTCCACTGGGAACATCGTCCTAAGTGCCCCACTAACAGATCAGCCCAGGCAGGAGGGAAAAACAGGAGCTGCAGGACTGACAAGGTGACAAATGCATCACCCTGGTGGGTGCCACCATCCTGCTGCACCAGGGGCTGGCTCAGAAGGAGGGCTGGCAAAAACACGGTGCTAAAAAGCTGCTGTGCACTATTTGAGTCCCAGACTCAAATCCCTGCCCTGGCCCTGGGGAAGGCTTGAAAAGGGCAGATGTGGCTTTACTGGGCACTGAAAAAGCATTCCTGAAGAACTGATACAGATCTGGGGGACTTTGTGCCCAGAAGCCAGTGGGACAGTGACAGGATAAAAAAGGCGAGACAATGCCATGGGGTGATGTTGCGCTGGCACCTGGAGCCTTTCAACTCTGCTGGATCCTACAGAGGAGTGGTGAGAGGGGTGAGGCCCAGGCCTGCCTGACTCAGCTGGGTCACCCAGCTCTGGGAAGTGCATCCCAGCTGCAGCAGCCTGACAGTGCCCTGCACAGACACCTGTCACTGCTCATGACAGATTCTCCCTTGTGCCTTTCCACACATTCAGTAAGACTCCCTGAGCACAAAGGAGCTGTTACCAGATTCCTTGGCTTTGCTCCTCTCAGCCTCGGTGCTGTTCCTGTCCATCTCCATGCCCCCTGTCAGCTGCTTCACCGTCTCCAGCATCTCCCTGCGCTGCTCCTCCTGGGCCTGGTTGTCCAGCAGCAGCTCCTTGCTGCTGCTGCCCCGGAGGAAGGTGTTGGGCCGGGACAGGGAAGGTGGCAGAGGTTTGTCATTCTTCTCCCTGCCCGTGCTCCCGCGACTGCCCAACAAAAACACACTCAGAGGTTAGAAAAGGCACTCGAGGGCTTCACTGCAGAGAAAAACCACCCCAAAGTCCCACCGGATTGTTGACTCAGTTTCTTACAGCTGTACCTACAAACCAAAATTAATTCAGTTCTACGGATGCACAAACACAAATACCCAGGGTGGACAGGCACAGCTAATGCTTCCTAGAGGACATACAAAAAAGCAATGCTCTATAGCACCCACTTTATACACGGAATAATTGATTTTATAACACAAGGACTCTGTTTCACTTTGAAATGGTGCGAGAGCTTTAGATTAGATGTAACAAAGAAGCCTCTCCCTGTGAGGGTGGTGAGGCCCTGCCACAGGGTACCCAGAGAAGCTGTGGCTGCCCCTGGATCCCT
Source organism: Cyanoderma ruficeps (assembly GCA_008694505.1). NCBI lineage: Eukaryota > Metazoa > Chordata > Aves > Passeriformes > Timaliidae > Cyanoderma > Cyanoderma ruficeps. The sequence continues at coordinate 464,257 of VZDJ01000012.1, forward strand.
GGCAGTGTTCAAGACCAGGCTGGACAGGGCTTGGAGCAGCCTGGGATAGTGGAAGGTGTCCCTGCCTGTGGCAGGGGGTGGGAATGGGTCATCTTTCAACTCTCTGCAACCAAAACATTCTGTGATTCCATGAGAGTTGTATTTTTTACCGATTTATTGAAAAATACCTCCCAAACATCAGGTGTCCTATTAATTATTGTATTAATGAGTAAGATGGGCAAAATGATGCCAAAATGGAATAATTTCCAGATAAGCCCAAGTTTTACTTGAAATAGGAGGGAAAACATTAGAGACACAACCCAGGAAAACACTTCAGCAGCTTGTGTGCACTGGAAGGAAGATCCAGTGACATTTTAAATGAACTGTACATTTATAAAACGTGCCTAAAGTTAATAAATCATTGAGGTTTAATACTGAGGGTAAATATTGAGGGTTTTATGCTCCAAGCTGGTGTGGTTGTGGCCCTGAAGAAATTGGAGTGAGAGAGAGGCTCTGCAGTTTTTCATTGGATTTGAGAGCACGGGCAGGTCACACCTGCTGGGAAGGGTCAGACATGGTTTTATGCTGCATTTCTGTCAGGTTTTAGGTGTGTTTTCCTGGATAAATAAACCTACTGACCTGGCTGAATTCACAGCCATTAATTCCAACCTATTTATTACTACATTTTATCTGAAGAGTTTTTAATGTGTTAAACACAACTACCCTTGGCTGAAGGGTGAAGTGGAAACTAAAACATTCATCTAAATGGTTTTAAAAATTAATTCCACCTCTCTCTCCTATATTATAAAATACAGGCATGTTCAAAGCCAACTCAGAGGGGGAAATGGACCCAGCCATTCCTGGAAAAGCAAGGAATTCTCTTCTTTCCAAGTGCTGGTGCCCAGAGCAGGGGGTGCCAAGTGCAGCAGTGAAGAGTGATAGGGCAACACTCACCTCGTTAAGGCCCTGCGAGATTCTAGTTCTGAAGATGCAGATGAGGCAGATACTGGGGAGACTGGAGGCTGCAGGGCAGAAAATCTGTTCAGACTTGTGGCACTTGGTCGCAAGGAGTCTGGAGATTGTGGAGACAACACAGAGCAGAGTAACAAGGTCAGGAGCTGCTGATACCTCAGCATCACTGAGCAGTCCAGATAGAGTGATGGGGACACAACTGCAGGGAAAAGGCTGGTCCTGCCCCACTTTAATCCTTCTTGTTAGGAGGTCACACACAGAGGAGAAGAGAGAAGGCTGAGGGGAGCCCTCATTAGGCCCTGCAGCTCCTCCTGAGGGGCAGCTCTGCTCTGTGACCAGGGACAGGACTGAGGGAGTGGCTGGACCTGTGCCAAGGGGGTTTAGATTGGAGATCAGGGAAAGGTTCTCCCCCAGAGAGTGCTGGGCACTGCCCAGGCTCCCCAGTGAATGGACACGGCCCTGAGGCTGCCAGAGCTCCAGGAGTGTTTGGACAGCACTGCCAGGGATGCCCAGGGTGGGACTGCTGGGGTGTCTGTGCAGGGACAGGAGTCGGACTCTGATCCGATTCCTGTGGGTCTGTTCCAGCTGAACATTCCATGGTTCTGTGAACCCCACCTGGAGCTGCTCTTAGGCAGCAAAGCTGAGGGTGAGGGTCCATCCTGACTTACCCATCTCGCTTGCCTTGGCTCCACCACTGCTGCCCTTCCCCCAGCTGCCCAACTGGGCTTTAGGCACGAGCTGAATCTTCTCATCTATTGCGGGCTGTAAAACACACCAGGATGTACAATTACAAGGGCAAATCATACTGTTTAATAATAAATGGGAGATTTTTTGGCAATAGTCCCAGTCTTGTGAACACCAAAATACATTTTACATATTTTTGGAAGGTCAAACTCTGGCCAAAGACAGACACAAACAACAAAGGACATCACAAAGAGCCTCTTCCAAATGTCAGTGAGAGACATTCACAGTGTCCCTGAGCAAGAGCTTCTTTTTATTGGGAATTCTGAAGCTCAGAAAGGAGAAGCAGCTAAGTATATGCATATCTGAAAGATGCTCAGTTTGTCTGTGATGAGTAAACCAGTTTCATTGTCCATCAACTCTCCAGCCATAGCTTTCGGGCAATCTGCACGGCACTGAACAATCCACAGGGCAAAGGACAACAACGTGTCGCAGAACTTGGAGGGAAGAAGTGGTGTCTGGCAAGAAGAGAACATCGATTTTATGATGTTCAGTGGAGAATTCACTGACAAGGAGGTTGTGACCTCACAGATCCTGGGGGAGCTCCTCTCTCCTTCCAAAGCAGCTGCTGTGGAACCAACTCCATTTGCATGGAACAAAGGAGAAGGGCTTTTCCCAGGTGAGCCAGAAGCCCAGGCAGGAGGAGGCTGAACCTCTCCTGCTCATGAAGTTTTGGAGACTGTTTTATGACTTTCATAAGGAACAAACTGGATCTGCAGAAGGGCTGCAGTCTGTCCAGGCCCTGCTTTACAGCTCTCCAAGAATCCAGACAGAGTGTAAAAATTCAGGGCAAGTGACATTAAGTGGGACAAGGGAATATTTAGGAGTCAATGATTTATGCAAAGGCCAGACTTTTCCTTAGCAAGAAAACCCAGAGCTGTTCTGAAGTCCAACAAAGGAGAAATCTCCAACTTGCCCATCCTGCAGCCTGGAAAAATCCACCAGTCTAATGGTGAAATAATAGGAAGATGCTCATGTGGAGGATGAATATGACAGTTTATCACACAGTGGGGGATGCAACCATGCCACCGAGTTGAGAAACCTCTAAAAGCAGACACAGCTCTTCCCATTCTGCTGGAGCCTCCTAAATCTGGAGTGCTGGTTTTTGTGACACATCAAAGTGGATGTGGACTCCCTGTTTTATTGAAGAGCAGCATCAGAATAGAGTGTTAAGAACTTGACAAGCCAAGGATTTCCAGGAGGTGTTTGAGACCCCCAGGTGATGTTTGCAACCCATGGAACACGGGTGCTGTGCTGCATCACCATGTCACACAATACTCTGGCTCACATTTTCATCACTGAATAAAACATAGATTTTCTCACTGTGAGAGTTTTTGGATTATTAAAAGGACACTCTGAACCTGAGAAAGAAAGTCTGCACACTCCATTCCCTCAGGACAAAACAGGAACAGCCAGAAGATAATGCAGCTTGATTTACAGACAGCATTAACTCTGAGGATTTAAAATGTCCCAGTCCCAAGTTTTGACCTGTACACACCAGCCCGGTCCTTCTTGGACTAACAGATGTTTTATTGCTCTGAAGGAGGCTTGTGCTGGCACCTACCTTGGTGATTTTAAGGAACTTGGTGGGGTCCAGCACTCTGCTGTTCTTTGCCCCCTGCACAGTGTTCCAGCCGCCTTCGTCCACCCGCGGGACACCTGAGGATGACAAACAGAGCCACCCTCAGCTCATCCCGCTGCTCTGACTGGGAGGGTTCTGCTCAGGAATGTTCTTCACACTGACCTGACAAACCAGCCTGCCTGCCTGTGTTCTCACAGAACAGCCTGGATGGAACAGCCCTCACTCCTTTCAAGGGCTGCTTTTTGAAGGGATGGTTCCCAGCTGGATTTCTCTGCATTCCTGTGGGTGCTGCACGTTCACGAGCTCACAGAAGGAGCAGGTGAGATGCCTTCCCTTACCAGAGCTTCACTCATCCCACAATTCCTGCAGTGCTTGGCTGGTATGATATGCAGCCCCTCAGGCACTCCCAGGCTCCTCACCTTCTCGTGGTGTCACTTTTAGGATAATTAAAGTCTACACCTATTTTCTTTACACCCTGCTTTCAAAGCACTTTCATCTAACAATCCTTAGTTTACTTTCTCTTTGCTCTGCTCTGTCCCAGTCTTCATTTTCCCAGTTACTCCAAATTCATCTTCAGATAGTGCCCTGAGGGCCTGGAGCAGTTTAAGGTGATGCCAAGACACTCCCTCTACACAGAGTCAGCACCTCATGACTTTAACAACTAAAGACAACACAGTTACTCCTGAAATGAGATGTTTCTCTCTTGAAATGAGACTCTGCAGTGCACGAGAATGGATGGCAAATCTGACTCCTAAGTAATAACTTCTTAGAACAGATTTCTGGAAGCTTGTCACAAAACAAACATGGTTTGCATGAATGAAACATGTAAGCACTGCTGGCCTGTGATGGGTTATTTTCACCCATGAGATTTCCTCCTGAAAATCCCCACAGCCAATCCATGGCAGATCTGTTCCTTTTCCAGCCTCTGCCATATCAGGCCCCAGTTCCCTTTGCTCATTCTGTCACTTGGAAAAAAACCCTCCAATTTTTTTTCCTTTTACGTGGGATTCCCTCTAAGGCCACTGGATGTGAAATGAGAGAAAGGAGCAGCCAACTTGGCTTTTACTTTACCTGGTCTCCTCTTGTCTTTGGTCATGAGTTGTTGCACCTTCCTCTGTTCTTCCTGCTCTTCAATCTTGGCTTCTTTATGGATCTGCTCGATCGTCTTAGGGCCCTGGTCTGCTCTCCGTGACACCCAGTTGCACTGGGGAAGAAGCAAAAAACCCAAACATGTGCTCAGGGAAACTTCCAGGGGAGCATCAAACATGGGGAATTTGAACACTGGGAACGAGGCCTCATTCTCCCACCCTTGTCATGCCTTAGAGGGGTTGGAGACAATCCTGTGGAACTGGGACACATTATGGACATGGTTATCTCAGCACCAGAGAGCAGAGCACTGTACTCAGGTACACAGACTGCAGTGAAGACCTGACTGAATTTATGACACGTTAACCCCCAGCCTGCACATTCCCAGCTTCTCTTCCAAGGTTCAGAGGAAAGACAAGAGCTGCTGTCACTCTCTGTTTATGACTGATATGCTGTGGGAGCCTTTCCTCCAAGCTAGAGGGAAAAAAGGAAACCTTGAAAATAAAAAAAGCAAGAAGTGACTGATTTTAAGTGGAGACAGTGCTTTGCACTCCAAGAATGGTGATGGTTGACACAGGAATCCTGCAGAGAGGAGCAGCTGCACTTTCCTCACTTGATGTGTCTCTTTAGCCATGCAGTGCCCAGACCCTTCCAGTCCTGGAATGACCACATTGTCCCTTATCTTGCTGAAGCCTCATTTACAGGTCTTGGGGTAATTATCAACCTGCAGCCAAAGTGGTGACTTCAACCTCCTCACAACTCAAACCAGCTCCCCTGGGGGGAGATTACAGGTGCTGAGAAGGTTTGTTCCACCCATGGACACATCTTCACCTGCACAGTGTGGGGACCCCCTGCACTGCACGTGTACTGACCACAGCACCAGGATAACATGGAGACATTTCCTGGCTTTGAACAGCCAGACTTCAGGGAGAAGGGGAACAAATCTTCTAACATCCCACTTCAGTCATGAATCCCTCCTCTTGCATGAGCTTATCCAGCCTGGATATGGAAGGGAACATGACAGACTGGCATGAAAGCTGGGCGTGTTCCCACGGAGTAGAGAAGGCCCCAGTGAGACCTTAGAGCCCCTTCCAGGCCTAAAGGGGCTCCAAGAGAGCTGGACAGGGACCGGGGACAAGGGGAGAATGGCTTCCCACTGCCAGTGGGCAGGGTCAGATGGGATATTGGGAAGAAATTCTTCTCTGTGAGGGTGAGGGGGTCCTGACTGCCCACAGAAGCTGTGTCTGCCTCTGGATCCCTGGAAGTGTCCAAGGCCAGGCTGGATGGGGCTTGGAGCAGCCTGAAATAGTGGAAGGTGTCCCTGCCATGGCAGGGGTGGAATGAGATGATCCTTAAGGTTTCTTCCAACCCAGACTAGTCTGGGCTTCTATGATTTCATGCTTTTACTCACTGGAGCTAGAACCTACCAGCCTTAGGTCTATTACATCCTGAAGCATGAACCGAATCCTTGAAGAGGTTTTCCTCTCTTTCACAATCTTCTCCATCTGATTAAAATACTGGTCCATGCGGGGCTAGACAAGAAAAACACAATCAGCATGTTGTGGAGAAAAATGAAAACACTCCCTCGAGGGACACCCAGTGGGTCTTGCATTCCGGGATTTCTGTGCCAGAAACATTGGAGACACAGGGCTGCTCCCTGAGGTCTGGGTCTTGTACACTCCTCCAGGATGGACTGGAGGGTGCACAGGGCTGCACGTGCAGGAGGTAAGGCACAACTGTGCAGGTACACACTTTCTCTAGGTTTTTAATTACACAAACCATCTACACCCTCTGCATGTACATAATAAATGTCGAATAAAAATATATCTCAATATGAGCTTCCCCTCCTCAAATCAGCTGTGTGTTCACCTCAGTCTAAAAAAAAACTGGGTCAGGAAACAAAATGGGTACAAAACCAGCCTAAGACACATCATTCCATGGTTTATCCCCCAAGCTGAGTCAGGCCAGACTGAGCAGCAGCTCTGTGTCTCTCTGCAAGAACAGTTTAATGGGCTCAGCTGTGGGAAAAAACCCCACAAACTCTTCTCATCCAGAAAGTTGTGATGTGGTGGAATCCCAATAGGTTCACACTAAGCCATGAATTGGGATCAGCAGAGAAGATCCTGTTAGGTCTAAATTTGGCTCACCAAGCTCTAAAAAGTCTTTATTTCAAAATAGGGCCTCTGGTTGTTTCAAACAGGAGTTTCAGAGCAGTTTTCTACTGTGTTTCCCACTCTTCACTAAAAAACAGCTAAACCCTTGTCCTTGTAGTTAAACAAACAACAATAAAATCCATTAACATTTGTGTCTGGCCTTCCCTTGGAAAGTTCCAGCCCTGGGAGCAAATGTTTCCAAAGTTAGGGATGATGGGGAAATATTTCCAATGGACTTTTTTCATAAGTTTTAATTAAACTATGACTAACAGTTCAGCTTCAATAAAAACACATAATAAAATGCCTACCCCATTAGGAAGGATTCTCTCAGTCTTGACAGAAATAACCAATCCCAAGGACAGGACAGAGGCATCTGGAATTGCTCCCTCACTCCGTGCCTCGCCATGCCTCAGCTCAGGAGTGCAGAACCAGCAGAGCACCAAAATGTTGGTTTTTACAGTGCTCAAAACGACCAGAACAGCACCCAGACCTCGTCCAGCCTGACCTCAGCTTGGAAGGCAGAACTGTTTTTCTTCCCAAAGCACATGAAGAAACTGAATCCCGCGATGGTGCTGCTCCTGGTGCTGCCTTTGCAGCATTAGGTATTCAGCCTGGGACTGCTGATAAGCCATGTTATTGTGGTCAATGCTCACACAACAGTTTGGGAAATTCCTTCCCCTTAAGGCTCAGGATTGATCCTCTGTGATCCCTGAGATCCAGTGAGTGGAAAGGGAACTCCCTGCCCAGGGCAGCTGAACACAATTAGCTCTGTTTGATTCAAGAGGCGAGTCCCACTGATTCCTGGCAAAACCCTCAAGTTTTTCATCCCAAGCCTGGTTTTTGTGAAGGAGCAGCAAACTGTCTGTGCCAAGAGAAGCTCCTGGAGTGTGCAACGCTCCGTGCTACAGATACATTTGCTGGAAAATGGGGAGGAGGATGCAGGAGCGCTGGGGCTGCAGAACAGCTGCCACATCCCAGCACAACTGGAGACAAGGATGAGACGAAACACAGGCACCCCCTAGGCTGAGGTGGGCTTTGGACTGGTTAATGAAGGTGTTTTAGATTCAACCTGAAAAATACATTTCATGGTGGCTTTTGTAGGTAACACAAACCTTCAACTGGAAATATTAATGTTTTGGGAACTGCAAAGGAAGAGGGACATTCAGCTTGGAAAAAGTAAACATTGTGCATTTCTGGATAAAATCTTTGGAAATAACAACTGGAGAACACTGTTGAAAATTATAGAGAATCTATTACAGAGCAGGGAGCGAGGCCAGGTCATGATGAAACATCCACAAAGGAGTGGATGATTTCCTCATGCCATATGGAAATTCCTGAAGAAAAAACAGATCTTCAAATAAAAACACTCCACACCCATTTTTCCAGCCCTGCCCAGAGAATCTCATCCCTTGCTACCATTCCTGCCCCACCTTTGCCTTCTCAAAGTCCAGGTCCTTGCCAATGGTCGTGAGCAGGCGGCAAAGGCACTCAAGGGACTCCTCGTCGTGGTTTTTCAGCAGCTTCACTACACAGTCGTGCATGATGGCCTCTGTCAGCATCTTCAGCTTGAAAAGCTCGCCGATGAATTTTATATTCCCGATGGATCTTCGCCGGGCTTTGTCCTTGGCCTCTTCCAGCTCATCATGGAGCCGCGTCTTCTCCTCTGGCTGTAAAACGGGAAAACAGCTCTGCAAAACCACACTCCCACTGCACAGAACTCTTTGAAAGATCCAGTTTTATGTTCACAGACACTGTTCACTCTTTTTCTCCAAAAGCTCATAAAGATGCTGCGATAAACCCACTGTGAAGGCAAATATTTTTTATTATCCTCAGGCACAGTGACAGAATGAAAGTCTCAACTCCAAAATCCCCCCCAAATCAACTGCCATCTCAAAAGAAAATAATTTTCTGAGGGAGCTCTGAGAACTTATGGAGAAAAACACCACTTACAGTGGTGGCAGCTTCGAGTTCTTTCTGCTTCTTTTCAAAGACATCATCGTCAGCCTTGTCCTTTTCAAATTCCTTCTGGCAGCGATTTAACAGCAACTTACGGAAATTTACTGTGCTCCCAGGTTTGTCTGCCATGGGCACTTTCAGCTGGAGTGAGAAGGAAGAAAAACATCAGCAGAAACAGGGATAAACTTCACAGAGAAAGGGTCATCCATAACTATTTATTTTGCTCTTTGTGTTGGGCTGCGTGGCTACAACAAGGCTGTGAAAGTAAAGCTTCACATCAGGATTTCCAGTGGAGTTTTACACTGCAGAAGTCACACTCCAAACCTGGCTGACACCACCTCCGCCTGGGCATGAATTGCATTTCCATCCATAGGATCCCATAAAAACACTCTCTGCTTAAAAACACTCCCGTTCTGTGCTGAAGGCTTAAGCCATATTCCTTCACTGCAAGTCGTGAAGGACCTGGGGGAAAAAAGGTGTCTTGTTGTCCCACATTCACCATCTGAGAATGATCTGTGCAAAGCCTGGCTCATCTTGAACTCCCTTGGAACTGACAGACACAGAAAGGTGGTGAGGCCTTGGCACAGGGTGCCCAGAGCAGCCATGGTTGCCCCACCCCAGAAGCATCCAAGGCCAGGTTAGATGAGGCTTGGAGCAACCTGGGATAGTGGAAGTTGTCCCTGTCCATGGCAGGGGGTGGAATGAGAAGAGGTTTAAGTTCCCTTCCCCACCTATACTACTCCATGCTTCTGTGATTCCATTAACTTCCCCAATACGATTCATCAGCTGGAGATCAGGTGGAGCCAGGAGTCCTCAACTCCCAACAACTGCTCCAAGCAAATCCCTCTGTCTTGGGCATGGCCAACAAAACAATACTCCACATGAATTATTCTTACTTACACACAGAAATGAACATTTAACTCCGCTCTCTGCAGTTTCTGTCACTGCCCATCAGCCCGTGCTGAACCCTGCCCAGAGGAGTTCCCGCGCCGCGGGGGGCTCTTACCGTCACCAGGCACCGACACATGTTGGCGTACGCCACGGAGAAGCTGGGCTCGTCGATGGCCTTCTCAAAGACCAGGTCGATGACTCCCTTCAGCCTCTCCTCTGTGTCCACCGTCAGGTCTGTCACCTGCTTCATGAGCTGGTTGAACATCTGGGGCGTCAGCTTGTTCAAGATGCTTCGTACCTTGCGGAATAGCTCCTGAATGACAGAAACACTGCAAGTTCAGGCACAAGTGGTGCAGGTGGATTTCAGGAATGAGCCAGGATGCTTCTCACAGGGGAATGGAGACATCCTGTAGGAATGTTTGGGAAGCTGAGTGACACACCACACACTCCTGCGCAGCCAGTTCTCACTCAGCTAGCAAAAGTCCAAGACTACAGGGCAGAAGTTTTTGAAACATCCAAGTGCTTTTGTCAAGTGCAACACAGGCACAAAGCCCTGTCAGAAATACTCTTCTTTATATTAGTTTAATCCATGAGAAATTAACAGGGAGTGGCCTCTGTTTCCTTCAGCCAGAGGTAATCAAGCTCTCCCATAATTCACTTAAAGGCATGGTATTTTTTCCCTTCCAGGATGATAATGAGGTCAGCAATGCCACCATTAGCTCCCAGAACAGAATTCTAGTGTCCTTCAAGACCATCCCAACTTACCCTACAAATTACAAGCTTGACCACCAGACAAATATCTCCTCCCAGAGCGAGTGCCCCACACAGGAGAGGAGGGGGAGAAGGACAGAGGGAGCTTAAGATGGCACCGTTGGGCTGAGCAGGACCAACTGAGGGATTTCACAGAGGAAACTCAGTCTTGCTGAGGATTTAGGGCAGAAATGTGGTCTAAAAGGAGATGAAAACCAAATTCTATGTTGGGAATGTAGGGCTCTTTGCTTTAGAATGGATACAGAAATATTCCAGTAAAACAGCAGTAGGAAAGCAATCCTGGAAGACAGACAGGAGGTTGTTCAGTGTTCTCTGCTTAATATACATGACTGGCACTTAAACGCCAGGTCAAGAATAAACATACAAAAAATTCCATCAAGGTAGGGGAAAGCTGGGATTCCAACTGGAATTCATTACCCCTTTTCACTGATATAAGAGGGAAGGCACATTACCACTACCTGGTGCAGCTGCTACACCTTCAGACCTGCTTACACTCTCACCTGGGTTTTGACATTTTCCGGGTCCTCTGTTTGGTTTTCCCTCTTCAGGCTCGGCTTCCAGGCATTCTCTGCCTTCTTCAGGTGCACATCCTCCTTCACACACACAGTGATGATCTTCCTGGGCTCTCTCCTTTGGCCCGGCTGAGATCTCCTCGGTCCAACATTCAACAACTAGGACAAAAACATTCCTTGTTATATCCCACTTCAATCTCTCGCTGAATAACACACTCCAGGGCAAACGCCAATACCCGCTGACAGCACCACTGACCACCAGCACTCCTGCTGGAATACAAGGAGTCCCTGACCTAATACTGCTCTGGGCTGGTTGCAGGGAATGTGGAGACACCAGACACGTTTCTCTAGGCAGGTTTTCCCAACAGAGAGATAGGATGACTCTGCCTACACAACCTGGTGGTGCTCCGGGTGCTGCTACAGGGGGACAGAACTGACCCCGACTGGCCAAAAGTGCCTTTTGGGAGTCAAAAACTCCATAACTGAGACATCACAGCAAGGTGTGGAAGAATTCAGCCCTTACAGGTGTATTTCAAACATGCCATCCCAAGCACTTAGACAATGATAAATTAGCAGCTCTGCCAGAAATGTTAAGTTTTACTGGAGACTGCTTCCAACAAAGCCATTTTGAGACGGGAATTACGTAAAACACAGTGAAGGACTATTCCTGCAGCTCCTGCCCTCTAAAAATATGGATCCTAACAGATATGGGACAAACTCTGAGTGGTTTCACAGAAGAATCAGGTGCTTTGGAACTGCCTAAGCACCTCTGCAATCCTGTGTTATTGTGATGTTTCTCCTGAACAGGCATAGCCAGGGAGCTTTTCACCAGATGTACAAGTGGGAGGGCACAAGACACCCCCAAACCTCCTTTTCATCATCTGGGGGCTTCTGATTAAGAACTGTTAATCAGGTGCTGTTCGGAGGTTGTTTTTCCCCCATCTCTTCCACATTTCTGAACTCATTTATCACAAATGGCCAACCTCAAATTAACACAGCAAACCTCCATTATCAAACCCGGGACTTCCCACAGCAGTAATTAATCTGCTCAGCAGCCACTCATGGAAGATGGGCCATTTCAAAGACTGCTTTGTTCAACAAAGGGATTGAACGAGCATCAAAAAGGCCAAACCACGGCAGTTACTTGAAGAGCTTCAATGAATAGGAGGAAAGGGCTCTTGGCTGGCGCCTCTTATGTCATTTATCAGCCACAAACCTGGGTTTGTGGTTACTGAAAGGTAAAATTCTTCTTAAAGGCAGAGGGAGATGAACCACTTGCCTTTGACAAGGCAAATGCGTGCAAATGAACAGATCACCAGCAGGGCTGGAGCTCTTGTTTGGGCTTCATTATGGGGTTAACAGCAACAGAGGAAGATGTCAGAAAACAACCACCACATGCCATGATCTGCTCCATGGGCCCAGTGATGCCTGGGAGAGGGCTCTGAGGAGCAAGGTGTCTCTGGGCTCCCCTCAACCTACAAAGACCCCTGTTCACATCCCCTGCCACAAACAGAAATAGCCCAGCAGATTATTCAAACTGCACGGGGCACAAGCTCCATGAATGCTGTAATTCACAGAATCATTTATCTTGGAAAAGATCTCCAAGATCATCAAGTCTGACCTCTTGTAGAGTAACTGCACCAGCTGATCACTCCTGAGGAAACAAGAGTGGAACAGGGAGTCTTCAGGATGCTTTTGTGTGTGTGTCAGACACCTTCCTAAAGCAGACACTGATCTCTCCCTGCATCCCCTCTCTGTTCCCACCCTGAGCCCTGACTGACCCCAGTCTGGTACAGCAAGGCCTGACAGCAGCCCTGCCTTCACACACCACCTCTGGTGTTACACAGTTCTGCTGCCCAGGCTCTGAACACGCTGCAGACACATGCTGCAGACGTGGAGAGAACAGACTTCCCCCCAACTAAAAAACCAGACAATGATGTAACAGAAAAGTGACTGGCCACAGCCACAGCTCAGGTGTGCCTGAGCTCACCACATACCTCCTGCCTGTGGACAGCTCTGTAACCAGAGCCAGGCTGGAGTGTGCCCTGAAAACCTAAACCTTTGAGCTCATTCCCTCCAGAACAGGGGCAAAGCCAAGGAGAGGTGACTTGCAGCCACCACATCTCCTGCACAGAGGCAGCTCTGGTCTGAAGGACCTCCTAAACATGCCAGGCTGTAACGTGGGGGGACAGAGGCTCAGAGGCTGGCACTTCTTCGGGCATGGAACTTCCTTGGGCACGGGTCCATGCAATATTCCTTTTTAGCAAACACCCACCCCTGAAGGAAGTGACTCCCTTGGATAACTGAAGGATGGATGGAGCACCAGCATCTCACGTGTCACCTCCTCATATCCAGCTGCCTTTGAGCCCAGACCTTTCAGGCATCAACACAACAAAGACTTTCTTTGAGACTGTACGTTTTTAATATCTGTGAATAAACTGAGTTCAAACTGTGCAATTAGGTTTTCAGTCAGCGAACAGAAGCCTCCTTTGAAGATGTAATAAAATAATAGATGGATCTAACTTTTAACAGAGATGGTCTAGGGGTCTGGAGTTTTTGGCTCCAGATTCATACAGCAAGTTAAAGAGGTGCCTGAGCTCAGGCCTGGCTTCCTGTAAATAATGATGGGTCTTGGGGCATGGGGCAATTACCTGGTGTTCCTGCACTTATCTGAATGACCTCTCTTCCAGAGGAAGATGCGGGAAAGGAAAGCAGGAAAACACAGGTACAAAACTCCTACAGAGAAGCCAAAGACTCACAGCAGCATAGACTGACCTGGTGCTCCCACTCAGGCTGTAAATCATGGAAATACTCTAGAAACCACCCAAGGAATTAAGGAAGTGCTTCTCCCTCTATAAGAGGCTTTGAATGCAGACAGTGAAATTGATCTTCCATGATGGGAGAGGTTGTGCCTTCCGGGAACAAGAACTGAGGCGATTTCATCACCTCTCAGGAAGGACAAAGCAAACACATCCTGTGCAGGGATAGACCCGTCTGCTGCAGCCCACCATCTGACTTTTCATCTCCTCACCTGCCATGCTCACCTAACCCTGCCTACACCAAAGAGTCTCCCCAGCAGCATTCTGCTCTTGTGCAACTCCACCCCGGTGCCATTTGACGCAACATTGGTTAGTGCCAGAAACAGTCATAGAACACATTCAAGCGAAAAGAGGGAAACAAAGACAAAAGCCAAGGAAGTGAAACAAAAGACTCTCAATGTGCCGGAAGCAGTTAGCGCTGAGCTCTAACGTTATTTGGGGCAAGGAAGAGGCAGTGGTTTGATGGTTCATGGCATGGCCTGTGAAAAGGTGGGATGGCTGGGGACAGGCAGCGCACACGCAGGGGTTGCCATGCGTCACAAGAGGGGAATGTCTGGCATTGCTGAGGCTCAGAACCCTCTGATCCTACAACCGCTGGCGTCGAGGATAGGCTGGTTAAACCAGATCACCTTCCAGCCCTCCTCCAGAACAAGGCAAGGAGAGGCTCGGCTCTGCAAAGGCGCAAATGTAAGATGTATGTTATGTGCTGAATGCTCCAAATGAACGGGGTAAGCGGGACTTACCTTTTCTCCCCCTTTCCACAGGTCTGCAAAGTGCAGACCCTCGCGGATCCCGCTCAGGCCAACGTCCCAGCATGCCCTCAGCTGGTGATGTCCCACCCACCACTGAAGACTGCCTAGAGGGGTACAATGCAAGTCTTGTTTCGGTTTTTTTTAAACAAGGTTGCACCTTTTTGTAAAGTTTGCTGCCAGTCATTCTTTATCAACAGTGGGTGTTGGGAAAAAAGGCAACTCTACAAAAAGGTGCAAAGTCTGGGGGGAGAGGGGGGGATTTGGCTTACCCCTATCGGCAGGTTCCTCAATGGTGGGTGAGGCGAGACCAAGAGAGGGCATGCTGGGGGCCCGCACCGAGCCAGGGAGGGCAATCCAGGGGTGCTCTGCACTTTGCAGGCCTGTGGAGAGACAAAGAGCAACAGGCGCATTACCCAGATGCCGCAGGGCTCGGGACACTCAGGACATGACTGGAGAGGAGGAGCCACAGCACAACCTGCATGTCCCGAACACGGTAAGCACTGGTGACCTCACGAGGTTTTGTGGACCAGGTGGTGCTCCAAGAGAAACTGTGGCACTGAGGCAACTCCAAGACACAGATGTGCACCCGGTAACTGAGACATCGGCCATGAGGCTGCTCCCAAACCAGAAATATTACATTGACCCAAAATTGCTGGGTTTGATCCTGGAAACCTGCACACTTGGAAGTTGGGGTGATTCAGGGATCTCTTCTGGAATCAGAAGGTTTGAAAGCTCCACGATGGCTGTGTCGTTAGACATATCCAGACGGACACAGCAAGAGCATCTCAATAGCTGAAAATCAGTGATTGCCCCTAATGGCGGCAGCGTCCTCCTCCAGTGGCTCTGATGGGGTCACACGTGCTGGGGGCACCTGTGCCCCAGGAAAAGACATGGCAGAAGCACGAGTGAAGAACTCACAGAGGGATTCGAGAGTGTGGGCAAAGCCAGACACAGGGAGAAGAAGGGAAAGTGAAAGAAAAGCAGCAGAAAAGGTGGGAAAACAAGGAATGAAGTGACCAAAACAACACGTGGAAGCACAGAGAAAGCAAGAACACATAGGTGCTGGCTACATTTTGTTTGTTAGTAAAATTGCTTTGCTCTGTCAGTGTGCTTTGCAGCACAGCCCCCCAGGCTGACGCACCAACGCCGGGTTTGTTGTACGACGAACATGCGAGCGCACACGCGACTGCCGGGTCCTGGTGTGGAAACACTTCCACCCTCTCACACAGGGAAACAGGAAGGAGATCAAACCCTTCCCAAACAACACCTACCCATGACAAACATCCACAACTGTTTCCAACTTCCCTACATTTTGTCAGCCAAGTAAACATCACCCCTGTATTCATCCTGACAAAACGAGAACCACCGGCGCATTGGAGGAGGGCCAAAAACCCGAGGAGGTATTTCATAAGGCCAGTTTTTTAAATGAGCAAGTTGGGGTAAACTCACACTTCCAGACACGTTTCTTCCCCCAGGGGCTTGCCTCCCAAAATCAGCAAAGGCTGGCGTGAAGTCGGGGCCTCGTGGCAGGATCCGGGGGTCCAGAGTCCTCAGCGGCAATTTCGGCTGATTGACCTGTGCCGTGAGCAGAGCACACGAACGGGCTGCTCAGGGGTGCTGAGCTACCAGAGGCCATGCAATCTACAGACAACATCTGCTAAATCATAACAGTCATATTAACATCCAAATTAAAGCTTTTAACAAACTGCTCAAGTTTAGGCATCCACACTTACGCTAAAAATAAGCATTTAATTTAAAATACATCTTCAGGAGACTACTGAGGAAACAGGTAGAGCTCAGAAACATTTCAAGGCCAACAGGAATTATGGAGGATAAAATCATGGTAACATGGGCCTGTCTTGGTTCAGGAGCATGAAAGTGCCACCTTCCCTCAAAGCAATGGCTTTTGTGCCAACATGAGAGATGGGCAGCTGAGCACAGGAAGCTCAAACACAGAACAATGAGAAACAATCACGGGAAAGTAGAAGGTAGATGAAATAATTCTGGCAATAAAGCTGTGCTTTACGATTTGCCTGGGTATGAAATTCAGGGCGGAAATGTTTCCACACATGAAGATCACCCACATCCCTGAGTCTCAAGAGTGAGTGTGTTGTGGTTCCAACAAAGCCAAGGAACTCCCCAGTTCTCCGTGAGAGCAGAACGAGGCCTTGGTGTCAGCATTCAGAAATCCTAAGTGTTTCACTAAGCCCAGACCTCCAGCAGAGACAATCAGCTCTGAGATGAGGCTGGAGAGAAATCCCGAAACTGCCCAAGAATGGAGTTCTTAAAGATCTTTTATTAGATCAGCTTATAAATAGTGAAGAAACTGCTTCAGATCAACCAACAGTTTGCCCAAAAGCTTCTCTCTGCTTTTTAATTGATCTTAAAGATCAATTAATCGATCTAATAAAAGCCACTGCCTCTCCATCCAGCCTTGCTTGGATCCTCAGCTCTTCATGGCTGTGTCATTTTAAATTTTAATAACACCTGGTATAACTTAATCTAGATAAAGACCATCAAAAATACTTCTGTTTTTAATCATCTGTGCATATTCATGAGGCACCAACACCTCTATTTGTAGAATTTTGTGATGAGACCAATTATTTCCACTTACTACCAAAACCCGTAATGGAAATGGTTCAGGAATGAGGCTTTAGGATCTTTATTTATATCAAATCCCTACACATACCTGTTTTATGGGCTCTCCTCTCACCTTATCGAGCACCACGTCGCTGATGGGAGGCAGCCCCTCAGGTTTTTGGATACAGGCAGGCATGAACTGGATATCCAGCAGGAATTCCCGGTCATATTGCTTCTTCCCCTCTGGGTCCAGGGGCTTCCACTGCTCTATAGGGAGAGAAGTCCCTGAGAGTCACAGGAAACAAATGCTCTGCCCACCCAGATGTGGTTCTGGTAAATCCAAAGGGATGAGGCTGCTGCATCAGCCTGGGAAATTTCAATTTAATTTAATTTTCATTTTGAAGGGAGAGAGGAGGGCAACACACCTAACATTAAAGAGACATGAACAATGGGGAGTGTGTAGAGCCAGGTCCAGAGCAACCACACCTGGATCTGGTCACTAATTTCAGTTCTAACCCACGTATCTAACTTTGACTTCCGCTCTCCCGTGGGATATAGTGCAATGGGGACAATTTCCTGTTTCTGGGTGAAAATGCAGAAGTTAAAGGGGTTCATCTGGTGTAAAAGGGAGTCATAAACATGAGTCAAGGAGAGCAGAGCATGGAACAAAAACAGCCTCTGAAAATGTGAAACCATGGAACTGTGAACAAATCAGGTTGGAGATAAAAGCAGAAACAAGAGAAGCCACTGCCACAGGCCATGCTCTGGAAATCACAACTTTCCACCTATTTTACGTGGGCCTTTTTGGGTGTGGAGGACCCACCCTGCCTGGTGCAAACCTCAGCATAAACTTTCAGCCACTTTAGCACAACAAAAGTCAGCCTCTAGTGGTCTGGAGATGGGATTTTCAGCACTGACCACACAGTTTGTTTGAAATTAGGGAAGAAAACATGTTTTATCTGAAGGAGAACACCTGCATGAGATGCTGCCTTTGGATCTCCCTCAAACCAGACTGTGTTACTCAGCATTTATCAGCCCTTCAGGTATTTACTATCCCTTTATTTCACTCCCTGACCCCTGGCTTTGGATCTCTGGGATCTCACCATCTGCACTCCCACAGAGGTGATGAGCAGGGACTTACTCCAGTGATGGGTTTCAGTAACTGGGAATGAAAATACACTGAAGTAATTGCAAACTTTAGCTCTTTATGCAATTTTATTTCTACAGAGTTTCAGGATATAGGGGTGCAGAAGTGGTTTGGCTGGATTCTGGCTGGAATTCCTGGCCTGCCCACTGTACCTGCCATTTACCATGGAAAAGCTCCAACACAACAACAAAGCAGTTTATGTGTAGTTTCCTTCTTCTGGAAAGCTCTCAATGAGCTGTCTTAATGCAAAGAGCAGCTGGGGAGCGTCACAGGAAGGATCCTCAATGCAGGGAGTGACAGGGATCAAACACACAATTCCTCCAAGAGGCAGAAATTCCCCTTTCTAAAAAGAGCAGAGCTGAAACTGAGGACTATTGCACAGGTCTGAAGTATGTTGCTTTCCCAGGGATCAATCCAACCCCTCCAGCAAGTGAAAGGACTTCTGGATCCAACTGAGATTGTTCTGACTGCATCAGCCAATGAATTATGGATTAATTTCAGGAAATGCTTGGCTAGTGAACTCGTCAGGTACCCTGAGTGTGATGAGCTATCAAGACGCCTCTGTGCTTTCCTCACACGATATGATTGTGCTGAATTAATACAACCAAAGCAGTTGAGGTGCTTGTCAGAACAAAGTAATGCAGAAACAACCACTGCAGTGGAGTCCCTTAATGGGGGTGCTCCTTGTCTATCAGGTTCTCCAGGTCCTTTCTTATTATTATTATTATACTCTTTAATTTCTGGTCTCCTAAAAAAATGACTACTTTATTTGGAGGGAGTTCCACTTGAATAAGAAATTGCTTAAAAATAGGGAGCAACTGAGAAGTTGGTCTCAAGTTCTCTCTAAATGAGGCAGATTAATTGAGGTGCAGGTCTATAAACTACAAAATCTACATAAATAACAAAAAGGTTCTGTCTTCATAAATAACAAAAACACTCTACAGATATCCTATACTCTAATCAATGGGACTGAGCTGGGCAGTGCCTGAATTGAAAAGCACAAACTGTTTCTTTTCCTTACTTTTCTAGAAATCCAAAGATCCCTGCAATCATTTAACCAGGAAATTAAATCTTTATGAATACACATATTTGTATTTAGGACCCAATGAGCACTTTCATTTCTTATTTAACCACCTCTTATTTCACAGGTATATTGGTTTATGTGGAATTTCTTGGATGGTTTCCAGCTATCTATCACACAGGAATCAACTCTCTGCCATTTCCACCATGCTGCAGCCAGCATCCAAACGCACAAAAATTTCAAGCAATTAGGGATTTTCTCTTCTCTTGACCATGACCAGCAGGACAAAACCCATATTCCCCTTTTTGCCCTCCTAGAAGATCTCTTGGGGCCTGCTGGATTGCAGATCTCAGCAGAGCTGCACATGGTGAACATTGAATCCCCTTCCAGCCCCAATGGGAACATCTGTAGGGATGATACACGGGTGTCAGCAGCTCTTACAGGAGGGAAGAAGAGAGGCAGAGTGGAGCAGGACTTACCTGGTTTGCACTGGTACACGGGCCCCTCTCCAGAACTCTCTGTGCAGGAGTTGGCGTCAGTGCCTTCGCCCTCCAAGATGCTCTCGGCACCGTTTCGCGCTGGCTCTACCTCCTGCTCCCCATTCTCTTCCACAGGTTTCCCTGGTTTGAGCTCTGAGGGTTCCCTCTCCAGTTGAAGCCCATGGCTCATCTTCTCCTGCTCAGATTCAAGTACTTTGTCCCCTGAAGGTTCCTCCTCCTCCTCCTTCGGCTGGAGCACAGAGAGAGGCAGAGGTTTCATTAGAAACACCCCGATTCAATGCATGTGTAACAGCTCTTCATGGATTCACACAGCACTTTTGGGAGCAGCAGGAATACAAATGCATCTTACACAGGGATATGGAACACCACACTGAGCCACTGGATGATTTATCAGCTCATTCCCATGGATAACCCACTGAAAATTAATGCTGCAAGTGGAAAGACTCAGCATCGCCCATGAAATCCCCATGGGATTGGATGGAGAGAACTGTTAAGCCATGAGCAATCCCAGCCTGTAAAGACAATTCTGCTTTCTTCTTCTCCTGCCATCCATGATAGAGGGATGGTAAAGGGCACGTGGTGCTTGTTTTGGGGGATTCTTCTCTAAAATGCCTGCTGCCAACTGGAGCAGATCCCACTAAGGAAGGCAATGTGAGATCCAGCCACAATTCCAGCATCTCGGTTTCAGGAAAAACCATTAATAGTATCCCTGGCTGTTAATTTTAGAGCTCTCCAAGGACACAGCCTGATTGTGCATTCAGGCAAGGAGGCGTTGGAATGTGCTTCTCCCGGGAGAAATCCCAGCACTTCTTAGCACTGAACAAAGGAATAACTTCATTGAGGATGCTCTGGAGGAGGCTCCCAATCCTTTTGCCTCCCCACCTGACGGCACCACATCCTAAAACCCTTCTTGCAGATTTTTCAAGGGAATTCTCTGAAGAATTCCTTAGTGGAACTGCTGGGTGGCACAGGAGACACGACTCCTCCAGGGGAGGATGATGTGGAGGATGAACCTGCTGGGGCAGCCCCAGTGACACCTTCTGCTCTCCTGGTCTGCATCACATCTGACCAATCTCAGCTTTTATCCACACAATGGGCAGTCTGAACATTTACATTTTTATTCTCTTGCTCCATTTCTGCTTGATTCTAACCCCATACTGACCTAGGATATTAAGCACAGCTCCCTGCTGCAATATCCCTACTAGAGCAGCAGTGAAAGAGGTTTTCTTTTACTCATCTAATCGCTCTTGAGATGGTTTGCCTGAAAACTTCAGAATTTTCCTTTGTCAGCTTCTCCAGTTGGTCATCAAGAAAACTATCCTTTGCCATGATATCCCTGTGCAGAAGAATCTGCCAAATGTCAGGATGCTGGCCTGGGACCAAAATGGGACAGTGTTGAAGGATCCAAACCCATTTTTCTCTCACCCTTCACTGAAAGGGGTTCCTAAGTGCTGGGAGGCTGGCAGTTTAGTGGAACCTTTTAGTGGAAGGTGTCCCCGGCCATGGCAGGGATTGAACCAGGTGAGTATTTAAGGGCCTTTGCAACCCAAACCAGTCCGTGATTCTGCGACTATATTAGTCATTAAATTAGGCAAACCCAAAGAAACTGAAAAGCTTTAAAAGGGAGCAGAATGACACCTGTTACCTAAAGGATGCTGAGGAATACCAGAGTTCCTCCCCAAAGCACTGCCCTGGATCCTGTGAGACAATGAGGAAGCAACATCTCTAAAGTACAATTTCAAGAGAGGAACACCATCTTTGAATTTGGGTAAAGCAGGACTTTGGTTCCCTCTCACCTCTGTTTCTGCCTCTGTCAGCTCCTCAGTGGCTTGGGTCCGGTCTTTTGGTTTCTTCCAGGTCTTTGGTGCAATTACAGCAGTTTGGGCTGCAAGGTAAATGTGCATCTGTTACAACACTGAATGACACAGAGCTGATGTGGCTGTGGGTGACAAGCTTCCCTCTCAGGGGCTGGTCTGAGGCACAGGAAAATGAAGCAGTTACAGCCCTGTGGAGAATTCAGCTTGATTTGACCACTTTGGCTTTCAGTGCAGCAATAACAATCATCAGAATGACATTAAAACAAAGGAATTGTTTTACAAGTTGCTCATTCAAGCTCCAAATGGTACTTGGGGTAGCAAGGAGGTCACTGCCAACAGCACAAGGACCATGCAGGGAAAAAAACCTTCAGGAAGTCAAGTTTTTGGAAAGACCAGGTGCTGGCTGGGAGAGAAAGTTGTTCTCAACGTATCTTTCTCAAGAATTCTAACATCGTTATAGTATTAACCATAAACAAGCCCAAATTTCCAGCATCTCATCCAAAAGGAAATCTCCTTCAATCCTGCAGCACTGGTCTGTGCTGGATTTATATTTCAATTTAAAAGCAGGTTCATAACTCCAGCATTAATGATATCCCTGGCCAACTGAGTCAATGGAAACACCACAGAGTATTCCCAAGATCAGCACCGATTTACTCCAATCTTGTTTTCCCTCTAAAGGGTAGAAGAAACCACATAATATATTAAGAGGAGACAAACCCATTAATCCAATCTGCTCCTAATTTGTAGCAACTGCTCCCAGTTTAAATTCGGATCCCAGGCACAGATGCCAAGTTAACAAGAGTGTAAATGGGATGGATTTTGTGACTGAAGTTTACTGCAAACAGATTCCCAGCTCCAGCCGTTGGCTTCCAGCAGATACTGCGGAAAAACCCAGTGTGTACTACCTTTATCACAATAAAATGCAATTTTGAAAAGTTCTTCATTATGAATAAATAAGAAGAGTTAATAATAGCCAACTCTGTTCCTAAGGGCATGGAGCAAATGGGATTCGCTGAGTTCCCACTGCCCCAAAGGATACATACAAGCTTCTTCGGATTCTCCAGAGTGCTTCCCTGTTTGGAGGGTGACCTTGGACCTGCAGACACTCTGCAGATTCCAGTGGGAATCACCACATCCAGACCCCAGCCCAAGGAGCAACAAGAGCTACTGGCACTGACGGAAGACTTTTACCTTCCTGAACACTCCAGAACACAGGCTGAACACTCCAGAAGCAAAGTTAATTAAAAAAGGAAAGCCTTATTTAAATATTCAAACATCATCTCTTTGTTCACAAAACCAATGGCTGGAAAAATCATCCAGGTTTCCCAAGCTCCAGGTCCTGCACATCCCATTCACTGCGTCTCCCTATGGAGAGACTTTAGGGGCTGGGAAGAGCCCCAGCACAAATCCTGAATTTCCTGGGGCTCAAAGGAGTGGAGAGAAAAGGCCAAGCCAGCCCAGACTGCAACATGGCTTTGTCTCCCACAACTGGGATCAGCCTTTACTGCTGCTCCCAGCAGCTCCTGGCACCTTAGCAAGAACAGCCCAGTTATTCCCACTATCCTGGGATAAAACCAGGGCTGGGAATGATCTGTGTCCATGCACGTGGTAATTTCTGGAATTCAGCAAAGCAGAGATCTAAGCCAGGCTCCCTGGTTTGCTCTATCATAAAACCTGCTAAAAATTCAATGAAAACTGAGCACTTTTCAAAGTGCTGTTTTCAGTCCTCTGGTTTGTTGATGTCACTTGCACACTTTCAGGGGTTTCTCCAAGAAGGGATTAGGTCTGCAAAGCAACAACCTTAATCTTGCCTGAGCCAAGTAATTTAACTGATCAACCCCAAAGCTTTTAATCTGACAGAATTTCACTCCCCTCAAACTCAAACCATGGAAACCATCTACGGTGTAAAATAATGTTTCATTTTTAACCGCACAGAAATAAACTCAGGGGTCATGGATCTGGAGCTGGCAAAGGTCCGGGGTGTTTCCTTCCTCAGCTGTCAGGATGTGAACATTACTGCTGCTCAAGTATACATTCTTTTCACCTTTTTTTGGCAAAAGTAAGCTCTGTAGAGGCTGCAATCCTGCCAAGCCTACTGAATGAGTCTTGCCTTAAATCCCACGACTTCCATGAGCCTGGGGGTTCTGCAGCTGGAGCAACCCCTGACCATGTTGTGGAGCTCCCCAGGATGGATCTCCAGAGATCTCTAGAGACATTGCTCAATTCCCCCCCCGCCTTAAAGTCGCAGACACCAGATTTCTTTTCTTCTGTCAGGTTCACACTTCTGCTGCAGGAGCTCAAAGGAGAATTTGCACTGATGTGAGTTTGGGTGCCAACCTTCCCAAACCCCAAATCCAACAGGACAGTGGCGTTATTCATCTGAAGACGAAGTTTCATCTGTGAGGCCATAGAGAAATATAAAGTAATGTGTCCAGTGTCCAGTTTGGTTCTTGAAGAGGGACAACTCCGGACACTTCTGGTCTTCTTTTCCATTTTCCAGTCCCCAGCTTGAACAACTTCATGTGCTCTCCAATAGTTCAATTTCTACCCAAATGAAGGTTCATTTTTGCCACTGTTCACACTTCCAGACCTTGTTTCCAGCTCATTTAATTCCTTTGGAGAAGGGACTCCACAGCTTACAAAACCAAGGGAGATAACAGGAGTGACAACACAGATTTACTTTAGGACTGGAAAGAGGAACAAACCCTTAATTCCAGACTATCCTGAACACCACTCCTAGTGATAACCCCATCACTGCAGGGATCTGTTCAGCAGGCCCAACGCTCCCTCAGCACATTTCTCCAGCTGTGTCACATTCCCCAGTGGAACATCTTCCCACAGGATTTAACCACCCGTGAGCTCATGGCCCATCCAGCAGGACATGAGGCCTCTCCTCTCTGATGTGGTGCCAACTGTGAAGCCTAATTAATACCAGCTCTTATATTTTTATTTTATTATCTAAGATGCCATGAAAGACCAAAGCAAAGATTCACCACTGCCTCCCAGCTCATGGAAAAGAAAATATATTCCAGTGGTTATGGCAGCCAATCAAGAAAAAGGTGACACCTGATTTATGTTTCTGCCTCTCCAGGTTTTGGTGCTTGAGAATTTTCTCCAAGGTATTTCCAATTACAGCCCAAGTTGCTCACTACAGCCTCCTCAGCTCAGAAACCCCATGACACACCACAGCTGGGCAACTTAATACAGAAATATGTCTCATAAATGAGCTCTGCAAGAAACAGCTCTTTGAATTCCATGTGTTTTAAGTTCTTCCGGTTTCCTGCGTTCCAAGGAGCTCTGTCTGGGACACACATCAGTGACTTGTTTTCCTCTTCACTTCTTGTAATTGCCATGATAGAATGGTGACATCAAAGGCCTCAGGTCTCTGGTAGCACCTTCTGCAAAAATTCCACTCCACCAACAAAACACTTTTCCCTGTTTTCGTTGCCTGGAAAGTGCTGGTCCCTCACTGTAGCTACAGAATCCCCAGAATTTAATAAAAAACAACAGCCACTGATGACTTCTAAGGTGATGTTTTTAGTGCAGATTGGAGCGCCCAGGTCCTTTCTTGATAATTTATTTTTCTCCTTGTAGAGCAGACGAGTAGGAATTAATTACTTTAAAAAGCATATGCTCTTGCCCCTTGCAGGTTAACAGCTCTGCCTGTCCCAAAAACTCCAGGCAAAAATTCCTGAGGAGGCAGGAACGCAACTTGTGCCCTGAGAACAGAGAATGTGTCCCTTTTGGGCAGATGCTCAGACCAGGAACACAGCCAGCAGCAAGAAACCACCCCTGGGTACAACATCCTGCACTGCTCAGTGGTTTAATGCTCTGAAACCCACCAAATCTTTCCCATTTCACAGAGACACACAACCAGCGATGCTGATGAGCAGGGAATGATGATCTGGTGACTCACAGACACAGAGACTGAGCCACTAAAACTGTCAACTTTGCTGTGAGGGTGTTCAGAGTAGGGAGAATTACAGTGTAAAATACAACAAGGGTGCTCCAGTAGAATCCCCTGGACTTGGAAATCTGGTAGAGACCTAATGCCAGTGGAAAAGGAGAAGTGGAGGTTCCCCTGGATCCCCACAGGATCAACTCAGCTCCGGCCTCTCCCTGCAAACACTGACAAAGTTGTTTTGTTGAGCTGTAAAAAAAGAACTGCTGCAGGATACAGATGTTTAAGGGTCTGAATATATTTTCTTTCTCACCACAGGGTTCGACAGAGCAAAAAATCCAAGTCTGGTGTTCCAGACTGTTGGACAGGTGTGTCCTGTAAATACTGCAGGAACAGGCAAATCCCTTTGCTCATCCCCGAAAAGCTGCCACCTCCAGTGCAAAATATGGAATCCACCTGGAAGCCTCAGCAGCGCTGCCCCAGCGGCTCGGCAAGGAGGGGATGAAGGTCTCATTCCCAAAACCAGGCAGGCCAGGTTATACCTATGAAAAGGACATGCATGAGGATGAAAAGGACTGCAGGAACGAGATTATCCCGAGAGGTCCCAGCACTGTCCAGCCAGCCCAGCTCAGCTCCCTTTAAAAGGAAAGCAGGAGGATGATTTGTGGCCAAGCTGCCCTGTAATAAAAACACCATTCTGCTAAAAACTCCAAAGAAATATTGCTCAAAGTCACAAAGCTCACAGGTACTAGCACATGCTTGAGAAGTTTCCCTTATCCCAGGTTTAATCCTAACTCCAGAGATCATAAAAAAATCTAGACCTTCAGTCCAAGAAAAACACAACAATATAACACTTTCTTCTTGCTCCTGAGGGTCAGCATCTGGATTTTCCAACGTGTATGGCAGACATGCTGTTCCTCATTCCTGAATTAGCAGGCAGCCTCAGATGAATTTATTTCAATCTCTCTTCCTCTCTCCAAGGACTGGAAAATTATTGCTGAAAAGAAGGCTGGCAGAGAAACGCAACAGTTTGGGATCATTAGATCAGGGGCAAAGCACAAAAAACTACTTGGAGAGCTTCGTGCTTTCTTTGTAGCCCTGAGCTTTTAATAGAAATTTGAGTTTCAAGTCATCTTTCACATGACTTGAGAACTCCTCGTTTCCCTGTTGCCAAAGCCAATGGCTTGGCTAACGTGTGCTCTGGAGCATAATGACATTACAGCATTAAATTTAATCTTCTGCATAATTAAAAGCCCAAACACTGTAAGTCAATTTTTTTGTAATTTAAACTACAGGCCATTACAAAGCCAGCAATAACACGGCAAGCTGGAACCTGCCTGTTCAAAACCTTATTTACTGAGTCCCATTTCTCCTCTCCTTTGTAAGGAAATTAATTTGGATTATGAAGTAGCTTGGATTGAAAGGACAACAAGTGCCAGAGCAGTGAAATGACCCGAATGAAATAAAAATAGAAGAAGATTAACAGGAAGAAATTCTCACAGTCAGTGTAGTAAAGGGATCTCCCTTCTCATCTGCCGATACTGGATTTTAAAATCAGCATATTGAGCATCACACAAACAGGGAGCAGGGCCAACCTCAGCCTTTCAGTGCATTTAAGAACAGAGCCCAAGATTTCTGAGCCCATTTCCCATTTATCAAAAACAAACCAACCAAACACCCCTAAAAAAACTCCTGTATAGGGTTATGTTACTGTATAGGGTAAAGGTTACTTTAAGAAAATGAAACCAACAAAGATCCAAATCACAACCAGCTGTTTGTCCTCTTTGTCCAAGCCTCACCAAGTTCCAAGGAATTGAAATAACCGCAGAACAGGATGTAGAAAACGTGACACATGAAATGCTATAACACTGCTGGGTGTGAAGAACAGCCCCCACTACACCCCTCCAGCAACAAATAAAAGGAACTGATAATTTAACTTCTTTTCCACAATTTGATCTCCAGGAATACCTGCAAAAAAAGCCATTTATCCATAGGAAACACAGTGTTAAAACCAGTGCCAAACCAGAGATGTGGCAGGGCTGAAACCAAAGGCAGGCAACAACGCTTGGAGAAACAGGCTGGATTTTAAAAGGCAGTTGCAGAAATTGCAATTTTAGTGAATTTTAAACTGTAAACTGCAGAATTTAAATTTAAAATTGCAAATCATACATTTTGCTTACATGCGACTTTTGCAAATGAAAAGTAGAAGCATCACTAATGAAGGCTGGGCAGGTAGAGGTGTGGGATACTGAGGTGACGATGGGGTGTGACCCAGGTGGGTGATACTAGTGTGACACTGGTTGTCAGTTGTTTGGATGAGTGTGAACGGTCCATTTCATTTTCCCACATCTGGGAACACCGTGACACATTTTTACAGCTGGAAAAGACCCCAGTTCAGCAGTTCTGGAAATCAGTGGCTCAGGGGCGTCCCCCCAAGAGCTCCAGGGTGCCAGAGCCACAGGCCTTTGGACCAACTGCTCACCTCGGGGGGAACAGGAGCTGTGGCTGCCCCATCCCTGGAAGTGTCCAAGGCCAGGCTGGATACGGGGGCTTGGAGCAACCTGGCATAGTGAAAGGTGTCCCTGCCCATGGCAGGGGGTGGTACTGGATGGGATTTAAGGTCCCTCCAATCCAAACCATCCTGGGATTCCATGAAGAGCAGTGTGTTCTGCACTCCCCCTCCACCAGCCCTGTGTTGCCATGAGAGCATGAGCCCACCCCAGCCTGGGACATACACCCAAGTCAGTGACCAATTACGAACAATCAGGAGGGATTTCTGCCAACAAAGATCAGCATTTCACAATCACAACAGCCATGAGGCACCACCGCACTTTTTTCTTTTGCAGATAGAAACAGAAGCATCTGTTGGAAGAAGAAAAAGCCCCTTTCCTCCATCCTGCAGTTCACTACACGAACCCACAGAGCCCAAAGCTTACCTGGGACAGGACTCCTGCTCAAGTTCACACGGAGAGCCTCCTGGCTCTCCTCCAGTTCCCCATCTGTTTCTGTCTCTTCCTTCTTTTCAGTATCTTTTACTTCTTCACTTAGAGTAGTTCTTGTGCTCTCCTCTCCTTCTAAATCTCCCTGGACAACAGGGAGGGCACTCGGAGACAGGAGAGGAGGTGGAGAAGGAGTTGTAGTGGTAACAGCAGCAACGGAAACCAGAGGGGACGGGGGTGGTGGGGTGGGTGGCGGGGTGGGAGGAGGAGAGAGAGCTGCGTGAGGAGCACTGGGAGGTGATGGAGCACTCTCCAGCTCTGCCGGGGGTGCCTCAGGAGGCTCCAACTCCACAGTCAATGCTGCAGCTTCTGCCTGGGCCACCTCTGCCTCGGGTTCGGCCCCCGCAGCCCTGGCGCTGCTCGTGCTGCTGATGACACTGGGCCCGGCCAGCACTGGCACCGCGGCATCGCTGGGCAATGCGAGGACACTGCTGGGCTCCGCGCACGCCTCGGCACCGGCTGCTTCTGCAGGAGGAGGGGCCGCCGGCTCCGGGCAGGCTGTGGCACTGGGTATAGGCATCGCCTCTTCTCCAGGGGAGGCCAGTTCACATTTGTCCTCCAGGTCGGCCGTGGGCAGGGTTTTGCTGGACACGGGGATAGCAGTGGCAGCCATGGGGACAGCTGTGACCGGAGTGGCTGGAGCTGGTGACAGAGCAGGAGGAAGTTCTGGTGGGGTTTCCACTGAGGTGGGGGCCTCGGCTGTCTGCCCAGCTTGATCTTTCTTCTCCTCAGTAGGTTCTGATCTGAGGACTGGAGAAGGTGGTTTTAATACTGGATCTGGTTTGGGCTTCTCTTCTGGGAAAGGAGAAAAAACCCATTATCATCAGCAAGGCAACTCCATGTTCCTGCCTGGTGCCTTGGCTCCCTTGGTTCCCATTCCTGCATTCTGCCAAGGAGCTTTGAGGAAGACACCAGAAACCCCTGCACCTCACTGGGTATCCAAATTTGAAAATACAACCTCTGCCATCCTGATAAGAGACAGATCTGCAGACAGACTCATCACAGCCTACCAGTGCCCAAAGGGGGTTTATAAAACAAGGAGAGCAACTTTTTACATGGACAAAAACTTGCAGGACAAGGGGGAATGGGTTAAACTTCAAGAGGAGAAATTTAGACTAGATGTTTGGAAGAAACGTATCAACACAACACCCAAATTCTTGTGCAGAAAGAAGTCCCTGCACTCATCCCATGATCAGCAACAGACTTGGTGATCCCATGCCTGCCGTGACCGCCACACAGCTCCCAAAGCTCTGCTGCAGCTCTGCTGCTTCCCACTTCTTTTCTACGAAAGTATGAGCCATTATCGTTTAGGATCTTGCAGAAACACTAAACTCCTTCAGGACACTGTTAAACCAGCAAAAATAATTCTGGAAAAGCCAGAGGCACAAAGCTGCTCTTCAGATTAGGAAGTCAAAGGTCACAACTAACCCCAAATCATCAAAATTCAGGTAGAACTGAACAGGTTTGGATCTGCTGGATTTCCATTTGGGGCTCATCCAACAGCTCAGTTGAAGGGAATGGGTTTTTGAAGGAGAACCAAAGGGTTTTTGAAGGAGAGCCCATTTGAAACTACTTGGAGCATCAAATCACACCTTTAGGAATAGCTGGAGCAAAAGTGAACTCTGCTTGCAGCTGTCAGCAGCCCCAGCAGCATTAAGAGGCCCATGGCCAAAGCAGTAGTTTATCAACCTAATGAGGCACACCCAGGGACATGGTTCTGGAGGAAGATGATAACTGAGGAAAGAGATGGGAAAGGGTATCCCAGCAGCTGATTTTGATTCTGGAGGCTCTGTGGAAGAAAAAGGATGTGGGAACTGATTTGGAAAAAGAAAACACATCACCTCTGATTTCTGGAACATCCTTTCCAGGAACTCCTGGAGCATTCCTGACATTTTCAGCTTGCTATAAACAACTGCCTGGATATTCTCTCCCTGAGTCAAAGGACAATGCTCAAAAAAACCCACCCCAACCAAATACATTTGAAGTGTTAAGAAAATAATTCTGAGAGGTAAAACCAGCACAAATCCACAGCTGCATTTGAAATTCAGAGGTTTCACCCCCTTCCTTCAAACCACACCTCGTCTGGCCAATGTTCTCGCCATGGATACAGGCTGTGTGTGCAAAATCCCAGAGGAAAGTGATTTGTGGAGGGATTTCAGAGAATGAGGAGCAGATTTGGCTAATGAGAAGCAAATCTGAACTTGAACCCCCATCCCAGAGAACAAATCTCCAAGTCCTGGCAGAGGAGGACTCAGCCCTGCCAACTGCTGGAGAGTCACGTGAACAACTCACAGTTGGGGAGGGAAAACAAAAATCAACGCAATTCATCCCAACTGGATCAAATCCCTCTTTCTAAATACACTGAGATCATTCCTCATGCTATATTTAGAAAGTATTTACAGGAAGCACCGGCTGCTCCAGGGGAAATGTCAAGAGATATTTTTAAAAATTTCCTGATAAATACAATTTTTGCAAAATTATTCCTTAAAGATCCTTTCACATATCCAGTGGGACAGACTCTGCAGCCTCCTTCATGGAAAAGCGATTGTTGGGCTGCTGGGTGGTCCCAGTGGCACAGACTGGCCAGAGCAGTGGACGAGGAAGATTTTACTGGATATGGGAATTTGTTCCTGCTCTGTAGTGTTTATCTGACAATAACTGCTGGGCTCACTGCCATTTTTCCATCTTTTGTCCTGATGCAAACACTCATGAGATGGGACCAGGACTGACTCAGTGTCAGCAGAGGGGCTTCGGAGCTTTCCAGACTCCGGGGTCTGACATTAATCTGTTTTCCACAAACCATGTTGCACATTCTCCATGTCTGATGTACTGCAAGATTTGGAAAGAGGTTTGAAAAGAGGATATTACTATTCCAAACACCCCCCTGAACCTCTGCAAGTGGAATAAATGTGGGCAACTCTGATTCCACGCAGTTCTATCCCACTGCACCTCCTGCAGCAGCCTGGCCTGCAGCCAGGCTCCGCAGGCTGGGCCACTGGTTTGACCTGGATCCTCCAGCAGTATCCTCCCCTCTGTCAGCCTGCCTGGTATGGATACACCAGGGGCATCTACAGGAACCAGAACTTGCACCTAAATAATGTGACTTTTCAAGGTATTATAGTAGCAATTCCTGTACCTGGTCCACTGGAAGGTGTCCCTGCCATGGCAGCGGGGTCAGAATGGGAGGAGCTTTAAGGTTGCTCCAACCCAAACCATTCTTGGATTCTACAAAATGCCAAAGGCTTGTTTAAAAAAAAAAAAAAAAAANNAAAAAAAAAAAAAAAAAGATATAAATAATGCAATCCCAAATCCAGCCTCAGGAATGACTTCCAGACCAAGCCAACAGGGACTGCAGATCCTGGTCTGCTGGCAGAGCAGACGGCTCTGATTCTGAGCCTGTTTTGAGTCCAGCAGACCTGCCAGGTGCTGCTCATAGAAGCAGCTGCACAAGTAACACTGGGTGTCACAGAATCAAAATGAAAGCCTGATTCCAAACTTTAATGGCTGAAACGGGCACAGGAGAGGAAGGGCACAGGGATGATCTAACATGCAGAATGAACTTGGCAAAGGGGACGTTGGACAAACAATGACACTGGTTTTAATGAACACTTCAGCCATGCAGCCCTATCTGTCACTGCTTTTGTTTTGGAGGCAAAAAAACCTCAACATCGAAGTAAAAAAAAAATTTGATACCTTGGGCATGTACTTCAGAACAGACGTGCCCCCCAAAAGTCATTAATTCAGTTTAAATATTATTAAAGGGGTCTATTAATTACTGACACTAACCCCTAAGTTGCTCTGCCCGCCCCAGCCATGGCCGAGTGTTATTCCAGGGCCTTCCCTGCAGTGCTTACATAAACGTGCTCTTCAGCAATTTTTGAACTGGAACAAATGTTTGACTCTTTCTGGGATGGAATGGAGATAAACACAGGGAAGCTCATTGGTGTTAAACCCCAGTGAATCCCTGTTTTATGTTCAAACCAGCACTGTCAGAGCTGTGTAATTAAATAAACACATTTACTTCCAGTTTACTCACAGCTGCCTACAAAGGGATTAAGTGAAAGAGAGAGAGAAGAGGGGTAAGATCCATTTGTCCTGGAAATCTGCATTTTCATACACAGAGATGAAATACTGTGATGGAAAGTGCTGGATTTTAAGAGATCAGAGTTCAAGGAGGTCTTGGTCATATGGTTTAGTGGTAGGTGTTCCTGTGAGGAGCAGGGGGTTGGACTTCATGATCCTTACAGGTCCCTTCTGGCTGAGGACGTTCTGTGACTGCACGGCTTTACAGCTCAGGCCCAGCTCTGTCACCAGGGCAGAGTGCCTGGTGCCACCAGGTGACCATGTGGTGTGCTCAGAGGATGTACCTGGCAGCAAGAGGGACTTGGGAATGTTGGCAGAGGGGACACAGACAGAGAAGAGCAGCTGTGCCAGAGCTGGGTAGCAGCCAACAGCCAGGGGAGCTCAGGCAGCACAGCCACAGCAGAGCCAAAGGACATCACACCCACCCATGTTCACCTTGTTTAGGTGACACTGAGGACGAAGGTTTGCACCAATATTTACACAGAGCCACAGCCTTTAAGTGGGAGATGGGAACAGACCAGCCCCAAAAGGTCCTTTTCCAACCTCTTACAACCAATTTCTAAACACTGCAGCAGTTTAGAGGCACAGCACTGGAAGAAGGAAACCCCAATGTCCATGCTGAAGCGGTAAGAGCAACCCCAGGGACACCGTCCTTGGCTTCCCAGCAGTGACCGTGCTGCTCTGGGATCGAGGATATCTGCACCAGAGATGTTGGTTTATCCCCTTTGCTAGAGCTGTGCTCCTCTGGGGCTTGGTTTTCCTCTAGTAAACCTCTCCCAGGGAATATGCAACAGGACAAGAGGAAATGGCCTTAGGTTGTGCCAGGGTGGTTCAGGTTGGATTTTGGGAAAATTCCTTCATGGAAAGGTTGGCCAGGCATTGACCTGGGAAGTGGTGTTGTCACTATCCCTGAAAGTGTTAAAAAAAATGTGTGGATGTGACACCTGTGGACATGGTTAGTATTGAACATGGCAGTGCTGGGTTGGACTCGAAGATCTGGAAGGGCTTTTCCAACCCTGGTGATCCTGCGACTCTAGACACTCTGAAATAAAAATCTCAGCACTGCAGGAGTTCCCTGCACGCACTGCTGCAGGCAGAGCCCAGGAGGCTGTGATGCCATGGGTAAAACTGGGATGGTGTCAGCTCTGCACCGCAGCACCCAGCCTGCTTCCACACATCAGGAACTGCAGCTTCCAATGGCTGCAAATTCCAGTGTGGGAACAGCCTGGGCCTGCTCTGTGGCCTCCTGGGACAATTCCCTGAACTGTTTTTAGAATCTCCCTTCCAATGTTTATTATGGAATATCCTGAGCTGGCAGTGACCCATCAGGATCATTGAGTCCAACTTCTGGCCCTGTGCAGAGACCCCAAAGATCCCATCCTGTGCCTGAGAGTGTTGTTTAAGGAAATGGAATTTTAAGAAACTTCTTCCATCTGTGCTATTTTTTCTGAAGTCAGCAAAATCTGCTATGGGTTTTATGAGACACTTGGCAAACAAATGGGTTTTTTCCTAGTTAATTTTGCCCATTCCTCAGGACTGGACACACAAGCAGCTCTGGGGAAGCCATATGATCCTCTGAATCCATGCCATTGCTGTGGCTAATTATCCAAACGATCCAAAGCCTCTCTGGCTAAAGTGTTTCCCTGACAACACCCTGGTTTCTGGAGGATGGCACTTGGGTGAGAGGAGTTTCATCCTTCTGTGTGCTCTGAAACAACGTTTAGGACACAGAAGATTGAAGACAATTATTTTTAACCAGTTCCACATTAGCAAATTCCAATTAATTGCCTTAGCAACACACTTAAAATGTTCCACTGGAGGAAGAGAAGTTCCTCCCCTCCTACTTCTGCTGCCTGCTGGTCTCCCTGCCAAAAATTTTCCAACTAAAACAAGAAAGGAGGGGGAAAAATAAATTATTCAAAATAATGAGGGAGGAAATCTCCATGAACCGACCTTGTTTGGAGGCGGGGGCCGTGGTGCCGGGGGTGCTGCCAGAGGGGTGGGAGCTTTCCACGGCTCCGAATGCCGTGGGAACGGGCTCGGGGACCTGGCTGGGCACCTGCTGGGCAGGAGGGACAACAGCATGAGCCTGGGAACATAAAAACAGGGAGCAAAGACAACGAGGACATGAGACAGGGTGGGATAGAGAGGAGAAACCAAAGGCGGGGAGAATAAAGAGAAAAAAATAAAGAGAAAAGATACACAAGGTCAACTGGATAAATCCAAAATAGTTCATGGGAAAGGGAGGGAAAGGCAGCAGGAAAAGGGGAAAAGGATGTTCACTGTTAAGAACAGCAAGGAAGGGACAGCACAGCACTGTTATACACATGCTTTGCTCTCCCAACACTTCTTCCAGGAGCTACAGGAATGCTCCTCCATGCAGGACACACACCAAGGCTCCTGGATCTCTCTGTGATTTAAGTTCACTTCTGGGACTTGACTCTTTTTTCTACTGATCCATTATTTCAACCCCCTCAGAGATTGAAATCTATTGATTTACTCTTCCATGTATTTATCAATAGCTGATGTGCGCAGCGTGGGATGAATGATGGACAGAGGTATCTGCACACACATCACTCATTATCCCAGTAGGAAAATCACCCCAGACTGGGAGTGGTTGAATGAAAAAAATCCTCCAGCACCGCCTACAAGCAGCTTGGGG
The DNA here is from genome assembly GCA_008694505.1 of Cyanoderma ruficeps. NCBI lineage: Eukaryota > Metazoa > Chordata > Aves > Passeriformes > Timaliidae > Cyanoderma > Cyanoderma ruficeps. The sequence goes on from VZDJ01000012.1 coordinate 499,181, forward strand.
GCAAGAGGAGAAAACCAGCTGAACAACAATCTGAGGGAGAGCAGGACTAGCAGATTCCTAAAGAACATGGACTGAGGTTGTCTGTACAGAAGAGCAAAACAAAAAGGCCTGCAAAGACTGAAGGAAGACTGAAGGAGCCCCGGCCTGTGGCAGACACACATATTTTAATTATCTTCCACCAAACACTCAGTTGTGTTCAAGAAAGTTTGATAAAATCCTTTGTATTTAGCCTCAGAATTTAAGGAAGACCAAGTTAGTGTCCCAGAGTTGAAGGTGAGACACTTGCTGGAGTGAACACAGACAGGGCAAGGCAGCTGGTCACAAAATCCCCTTAAATACACACTGGGGACCAGGCTCAGAAGAAAATGGGGCTAAATTTTAATTTCCTAATCCCAAGTGGGAAGCCAAACAGCTCCCTGCGGGTGTCTGCTCTCCCCCCATTCCATATCCATGAACTTCTCCATGAACATCCACAGAAAAAGGAATTTTTAATCAATCCAACCACAGCAGAGTGTTCAAGACAAGGGTGCCTAATTCCTGATTGCAGACAGGCTCTCAGAAATCCACGCAAAACTCATTTCCCTACAAAAAGGAATGCTCTGGCAACCTCATTCTCTTCCTGGGACTCTGTTTTTTTCCTCCCATCTCCAGCTTTTTGCCTATTGCATCTGAACAGTCCAGGATAAAGAAGGAATCATCTCCAAGACACTACTTTTCACCATTTCAGGAAGACCAGGAATCTGGAAAAATTAGAATGAAGATTTAAGTGGGGGTGAAGGGTAGAAGTTTTATTTGGGATTGCTCCTCTTTCAGGAATGAGCCTGACAGATTGACTGGACATTGGATGAAGAACTGCAGCCCAGCCTCCAGCCAAAGGGAAGAAGCCAAAGAAAACCCAGCTTTACAAATGAGCAGGTTTCAAGAACATTTTCTCCTTGCCCTCAGTGATCAGGATTTTCATTCTGTAAGAAAATTTATGAATGAAATCAGTATGGAGAAAGGAAACTGTGATAAGAACCACAGGAACCTAAGCAAACCAATTAAGAAGAAACCTGTGAGCCCAGAAACTTCTTGGGTCAGGAAATGTATTTCCTTAAGAAATGTGGAAACCACTCATTTATTTTGTGGGAATGATATTGCAAATGAATAAATAGTCCTTATGCATTGAGCCTTGCAGCTGCAAAATGGAGCATTTAGAGAGTTTTTAGGAAAAATCCCACTGCAAATTGCTCCCCTGATTTATGGGCTCCAAGGGTTCCTCTGGGTTATTCCACCTCACCACAGCCTGGACACCGAGAAAACACAAATTCACTGAGACTTGGAAGAGATTGGCCAGGAAAACAAGAGCATAGACTCTTTAAAAAGTGATCTTCTGTGGAAGCCAACACTGAGGAAATACCACAATCAGATTCTGGCCCTGGGTTTTCTTTCTCTTCCTAGCAAAAAACAGAGTGAAAATAGTGCCCTGGTAGAAATGGATAAATCATATCTACATGTACCTCCAGTTTCTCTTGCAGGAATTTTAAAGCACTTTGCTTACTCAAAAGCAATTAAAATACACTGCAGAGGCATGGGGACCCTCCACCCAAAGCATTTTTTGGTCACCACTGCTGAGTAAAAGGTACAGAAATGGCTGAAACCACACAGCTCATCTTGGCAGCAATGCTCATCTTCTGCACAATTCCAATAATTTTCTGATGTTAAGCACAATTCCAACAATTTTTTGATGTTTAGCACTTAACCTACTGAGAGAAGAGGGTGCTTTGGGCTTGTTTTCTGGGCAAAGTTTTGGTTTATTGTGTCAGTTAACAGTAATTCAAATCTAAAGAAAAAAAATCAAACTTTGGAAACTATTATTATTATAAAAGGGTTTCTTTTTCAAATGCAGAATTTGGGACAGGGCCCAGTCTCCAGCACTTCCTGAGGACGTTTCTTCCTTTGTGTTCCCACCATTTAAATAATGAGACAACAGACTCAGAGAAAGAAGTTTTATTAGAATTTGCTATAATTCTAAAAATCTCATTGGACTGGGAATCACTTTGATGCTGCCTTGTCAAGCCCTGAGGCTGCACACTCACATTTTGAGTGCTCAAGCAGGTGAAATCTCCCCAAGCACCCTGATGAGCAGTTTGATCTAGGGGGTGAGCAGTTTGATCCAGAGGGTGAGTAGGGTTTGATCCAGGGGGTGAGCAGGACTTGATCCAGGGGGTGAGCAGGGTTTGATCCAGAGGGTGAGTAGGGTTTGATCCAGAGGGTGAGCAGGGTTTGATCCAGGGGGTGAGCAGGACTTGATCCAGAGGGTGAGCAGGGTTTGGCCAAGGGGGGTGAGCAAGGTTTGGTCCAGGGGGTGGAACAAACAACAGCAGCTCTGCTCCCCCTGCACTCTCCTAGGAGCTGCCCCAAGTCAGGAGCATCTCAAAAGTTATGGCTGAATACTGAAAATTTACTGACTCGAGCCTTACTGTTCTAAACAGTACCACCCCCACGACTGCAATTCCTGAGCACAGTTATTAAGGCACTATTTAATTTCACCCAAGATATTAAACGAGCTCTGAAGACTTGATTTAGAGAAGCTGTTGGGCTAATAATGGTGAATTTCCTGGCTTAAGTGGGCTTAAATTTTCAGTTATGTTACACTAATGAAGTTATTCTGGTGAGCCCAATTTCAGAGCTCTTCTGTGATTACCAAAAGTGGTTCCAAGCACCTAATCAAAAGGAAGGCTGGATATTAAACAATGGAATATTTGCATACCTTGGAGGAGATGACTGGACATCACTGCTGTGCTCTGCATATAAATTACAGCTGATCAGAATTCAGGCCTATTAACCTCCTCTTGAAACACATTTATTTCTTTCTGTTTGACTTAACTGTAGTGCCTTAAAATAGATTTCAGAATGTAAGAATGATCAGGCAAGTGCTTGGATTCACTGCACTGTGCAGGGATACCACGGGAAATCCTGGCTGGTTCTAACTCTTCCCACTTCCAATGGGGAAGTCGGGTAGCAAGAAAAAAGGGGGAGATGATCTCACCAAGATTGCCATGTTTGGCATCTCTACTATCTTTTGAGATGGAAAGAGGTTTAACTGGTGCCTTGCTGCTGCTTGTCCTCAGTGGGGACCAGAGGACAAAGGTGGTGCCTTCAAAAGACACACGGATTTGATTGAGTTGGGAATGGCTGAAAGCTGAAATCCTGCTGTCTCAGGGAGGGATCTCTAGACCAGGCTCTTACTTCACCTCAATGATCCCAGTTACATCTCCCTGAAATCCTGTGCTCCCACTCCAGCACAACTGGTGCTCCCAGACAGGGTTGCGCTCTTGCCTCAGCAAGGAATTTCAGCAAAAAATCTACTCCCAGAGAGGAAACAAAGATTAGAGCTCAGGAAAAGCTGTTTCACCTAAAAGCTGCCAAAAGCTGGTGACAGCTGAGAGGGAAGAACATGGAAGAAGAAATCACATCCCAGCACCAGCTCTGCTCTACAGCCCAGCCATCACTTGGAGAACCTTCCTAACCTCTAACCAGGGATGTAAAGGGCTCAGACTCAAAGGTGTACGACAAGAAGGCATTTAGGAGCTACAGAAAATTATTTGGAATATTTATAATTTTTCTGTCATCAGAAAGATGCACTTTTAAGTTTGAACGCCCAGAAATCAAATGTGGGATAAATTTATTACAGTTTTGTAAGAAAATTCCTGAGCTCCAGATCTTCTGGTGACTCTCAAACAGGTCCACAAAGGCAAAAGGAACAGTGATGCAACTGAAGGTCTATAATCAACCACCTATGTGACATGGACTTTCCTCAGGTGCACAATACTTAACAGACACCTCCTTTCCACAGATATTTTGGCTCCTCCTTTAACACTGAAATACTGAAAAGTTCTGAGAATATACTGCTGATAGAAAACCAGGGAGGGGGAATATGCAGCAGCACTGAGGCTCCACATCGACAAGCTAAGGACTGCTAAGAATCATCAAACTTGGAAAAAAATAATTGCTGAAGAATATTGATGATTTAGGAGCATCCAGGTCTCTGAGATGGTCAGAGGTGTGGTTGGAAGTGTGAGGGAGAGGCACAGCAAGGCAAAGGTCACAAGGGGAGGAACGGAGCCCCTCCTTACCTGAGGTGGAGTCGGGGTGGAGGTTGGTCTGATGATGGGAGGGGTGGGGTTCCTGCTGCCCCCTCCAGACATGATTTCTTCTGTTATGTCTTTGCCTCCCTGGTTTGGATCCCGGATTCGGATCTACAGGATTGAAAGAACTGCAATAATAACAAAGGAACAATTCCCACAAGTGTTCCTGCTACTGCTGTCATTCTGGAGAGCAGCATGGACAGCACATGCTCCCATCACACCCAGCAGGAGATGCCCTGGGATGAGCTGGTGCTGAGCAGGAACACTGAGATGTGGCTTGTTTCCATGGCTTGGAATGCATGGCATGTCATCCCTTCATCACCACCTAATTTAATCATCAACCACACCAGTTCAGCCTAAATATGTGCAACCCTGTAATTCAAAATATTGTCTCTACTGCTGGAACTAGAGTTTCCTGCAACTGAGAAAATTTGAGAGACCGTTGGGGTACAGGGCTGAGCTTGCCCAGTAGCGGAAAGGGCAAGAATGGAGAAAAGGCTGTATTTTACCCCAACAGGAAACTCTGTGACCTTGCCAGCCCAGGGGAAAGGGGGAAAAGCAAACCAGCAAATCAGTCACAAGCTCCACCAAAAGAGAGGGAATCAAACAGAAATACTGAGTGGAGGAAAGGGAAACTGAAAGAACAAATTCAAGTCCTGTAGAACTCTGCAGCATTTAGGAAATAAGTGGGATTTTTGAGTCTCTTCACAGCTCCAAAAGGGGAAGAAAAAATATTTTCCAAAATAAACCACTCCAGAACACTCACTGAATCCTCAATTGACACTTGAGTCAATCCGTGTCCCTGAACAGGGGGAAGAGCCAGGATGTCTGGGATAATGTGAACCAGAGCTTCTCATCTCCAGTGTAAGAACTGGAGATTCTGATAACCCTGACGACAGAGTTCTGTGTATCTGTCCACCTTCTCCAAAGCTCTTTGCTGAACTCGAGATTAATTCCATGCAGAAATCCAAGCAAACCACTCCAAGCAAACCAAGAGACACCATCACCCTCCCCAGGGCAGGGGTTCTGCTGGAAACCACCCTGTAATTATCCCATGGCAGGGGGTGGGAATGGTCTTTCAGGTCCTTTCAAGCCAACCCTTCGGGGATTCCGGGCTATAAAATTCTAACTGCAGAAGGGTTTTGTGATTTGCCAAACTCAGTTTGGTGGGATAGTGGCTTCACTCTGGGTTGTGGACAGACAAACACACACACACTGTACTCAAGATGTTGAGTGTGGGCTTCTCTTATTTTTGATGGAGTTTTTTTGCTAAAATATTTCATTAACTACAGCAACAAGGACCTGAGAGCTGGCACTAATTCCTGCCCTCTCCTCCCCCTGACACAGAACCAATGGCATTAAAACCAGAATTTCCCTGCCTGGAAGTTTGTAGTACTCAAGTACTCAACTCATGATGGATGTGGGCATGAGCACATTATACATTTGGCTTTAATTTTTCTCATTTCTCCCGCTGCAACACCAATTACCAAACTGAAACAGCACATTCAGAGAGAAGCATCTCAGGCATGAAAAATCCCTCTTCTGCCTCAAAGAACACAGCTTGGCTGGCATGGAACTGCCTTAATCCCAGCTGAGTGTGTCTGATCAGCTCTGCATTTCAATGGTATCAGAGATCTGGGCATGTCGTGTTTGGGATGCCGAAAAGAGACTCCTGGGGACTGAAGAGGTGACAAAAACGCTACTGAGAGCAGCCACCAAAAAGGCCTTTCCTGCAAGCCCAGCTCCCACATTGTTCAGTTCTTCCGGTCTCCCATATCAAGTGTCACCAGAGATCATCCCCAAAACTCCAAAGATGCAAATATTCTGCGTTTTGAGACATGTCCAAGTCCCTTTATTATTTTCTATCCCCAGGAAACCATTCTTTTACTGTTTCCAAAACACTCTCAGACAAATACTGCTGTAATTTCCTTTTCAGTCCTTTACAATCGATTCATTCACAAGTTCAAACTCATATCATCTTTTCCTGGTTAAACCTTACATTCACCCCATATACCTTCGCTGTTTCCCACCATCCACCTGTGGATGCATTTAAATTCCATTCATCTACCTCTCTCAAATTCCCCCCAGTGAATTAGAGAGGGAATGTGCTCTCCAAACCCATATCTACTTCGAAAATGTGGTCAGGTTTTTTAAGCCAGCAAATATGTCCACAATTTACTGGCTTTCCACCTTTTTCAGGGAATAATATTCAATAATTTCTAATTTGTCACTTTAAACCAATTCCCAACATTCTCCCAAGCTGCTGAGTTCACTCATTCTCACCTGGCTTTTTGGGAACATTCTAAGCAGCAGCACAGGTAAGGATTCCAGACCATGCTGCTTTTGTTTATGTTTATTTAAAACCAGCAAAATTATTTTCCTTTTTGATTGGCTGACATGTCACAAACTCAGAGAAGAGAGTGCCCACAGAAAAATGGAAAATAAGGCACCATTGCAGCACTGTGCAGTGTTTAGTTACACTTAATCTCTTTGGGAATCACAAAAAGACTGGTTTGGGATGGAAGGGACCTTAAAGCTCATCTTAAAGCATGGGCAGAGACACGTTCCACTGTCCCAGGCTACTCCAAGCCCCGTCCAACATGACCTTGGACAGTTCCAGGGATCGAGGAGCAGCCACAGCTTCTCTGGGCACCCTGTGACAGGGCCTCCAGTGAAGGTAAAGCTCAGGTTTAATCTTCAGAACTTTATTCATGTCCTTGTCCCTCCCACCCAGAACAGACCCTGGGGCTGCGTCCTCCAGGGCCCCACTCACCGTTTTCTTCTCCCTCTTGGCAGGCGGCGGCTGCTGCTGCTGTGTAGGCACAATGATGGGTGCAGACTGGTACACAGGCTGGCTGGGGTAGAAGGGCGTTCCTGGGGCAGCAACGACACAAACCAGAGTCACAAGGTCAGCCCATGACAGAAAACCAAGCGCCAGAAATACAACTGGCCAGAACCTCCAACATCCACCTGGGAATGCTGCGTTTGCTCGGTTCCACTTCCACTAAACAGAAGCTGATGCTCCATCAAGACAAGAGATTCAGTCGCTATTTCTTATTTCATTTCCACGACCAAAAATTGGCCATGTACACTGTCAATATCTGAGAGGCTGTGAACACCACAGATGCACTGTAAGACCATCCCTGGACTCCTCTGCCTAACAAACAGGAAGGTTTTCTGCTGGGTTTGGTGCTGGTTTATCAGGGGTTTTCTGCCTTTGTAGAGAAATTCAGTCTAACCAACACAAACTACTTGCCAGGTCAACGGCAACCTATTTGGAAGCATAACCAGAAAATCTAATTACGAGAAATGTTCTTCTCACGCTGCAATACACAAAACCACAACCGTGCTGATTAGCACAGAACTACACCACGGTGCTGATCACATTCCTAACTGCCAGTATGGTTCATTATGGTTTTCTCAGTGGAATAAGAGTGGCTCAATAAATAAGCAAGTGTTTTAAGACCATGCCAGAGATCAGGGTGGCAGAACAGAGCTGCCTCCTCCCCATGGATCAGGTGTCAGGGGAATGTGTAAGGTGCTGCTGGGTGTTTTCCCTTCCAGGCAGGGCTGTTGGATGAAGTGAGTGCTTGCACTTGCCTCTGGCACAATCTGATCTACTCTTCAGATGAACTAACCTTTACTGGGAATGAAAATCCGGATTGTGCCTGTAACCCAACCTGGAGGTCACTGGATCTCAGGCAAAGGGTGAAATCCAAGAAAGCAAATTAAACCAGCCCAGCATAGCCTGATTTACAACTTCCACGGATGCATTCCTCCTGCTGAGAACTGGAAAGCCCCAGCTCGGAGCAGGCTCCCTGTCTGCAATCTCAGAGTAGGAACTTTTTCCTGTCCAAGCAGAGAGCACTGCATGGCATCAAGGAGCTCAAAGTGACACTCCTGAGTGGGCTGAATCACTCAAGAAATGTCTCCTTTTGAATGTCAGGGTCAGCAGAGCCACTTCAGATCTGGCCTCAAAGTCTCTATCAGCATCTCTGCAGGCTGGGAATCAAAAATAATTGCCCAGAGAAGCTGTGGCTGCCCTTGGATCCCTGGCAGTGTCCAAGGCCAGGCTGGACAGGGCTTGGAGCACCCTGGGATAGTGGAAGGTGTCCCTGCCCATGGCAGGAGGTGGCACTGGGTGGGCTTTAAGGTCCTTCCAACCCAAACCATCCTGAGATTTCATGATTCTATGAACCCTGCTGATGAGCAGGTGTCCAAGCAGAGCCTGAATAAGGTGAGGGAACAGGAGGATCCTGGGATCCTGCAATGTGTGAATCCCCTTCATTTGTTTCCTAGAAACCAGATCTAACCACATCACCTGCAATGTGATCCCTGCTGGAGAGGCAGCTCCAGCAGAACTCAGGGAATAACTCTCCCTTTATGAAAAGTATTTTAAAAACCTAGATTCTGAAAAGAGTAACTTCTGGGAAGAAACAGCTTCTGTGACAAGCCATGTGCATTTGCGAGTGCCAGACTCCCTGCTCTGCTTCTTGCCTTTGATCCCTTCAAGTTCTCCAGCACCCAACTTTTATTCTCCCTCCTACTCACTGATCATTTCAAGGCCTTTCCCAATGTTGTACAGAAACTGCCTATTATCGAAGAATGATAAACTGCAAAACTGAATTATAAAATTGCACTGTGCATCTTCAAGTTTTGTCTTCCATTGTATTTTCCCTCATCACCCTCTTTAGGTCCTGCCAAACTACAATGGTTTTGATATCCAGCAGTCACACTGGCTTCAAATCCCATGGTTTCTGGAACAGGCACTGCCAGCAGCATTATCCATGCCTGGACTGTAGATTTAGCTGTTCCCCAAACCTGGCAACACCTGGTGAGAGGCTAAGCATTCCCAGTCCCTATACACAGCAAGGGAGCGACAGGAGGGAAAGGTGGATAAGTACAAAAAGGCAAATCCTTGGTGGAACCTTCCCTGCCTGGAAAACTCTGCAGGACAGAGAGCTCCAGCTTCACTCACTGATGCTCCACAGGTGCAGCAACCTAAAGCTGGGACTGAAAGATTCCAAGATTTTTCTGCAAAAAACCAGGTGCTTCCAGGAAAGGAATGGAGCTGGAAATGAATCTTTTCCTAATTACAGAAGTGAAGACAGAAAAATGGCACTAAGCAAGCCAGAAGTAAGAAAACAGATCTGTAACAGCACAAAAACTGAGGAATACTGGGCAATTCCCTCATCTAGTCGATCAGATTTGAAGAATCATTACAGTATTTCTTCTATTTTCTCTACAATCAACCACCAGGAAGTAGCTGCCCTGTAATTACCCTCTCTCCTACTCTGAAATTGCATTACCAGGTTCAAAGGCTTCATGGCAACCTTTCAATGATTTCCATGAGTTTCACATGGACCAGATAAAAGAAGGAAAAGAGGAAAAATAAGAGACCTTTCTGAATGATGCACACGGAAGCTACTGGGTTTTTCACTCCTCCCAAAGGGATCTCTGTGTTTGAAGGGCAAACTGCAAGTCTGCCACAGAAGCAGGGCTGTTACTGTTCAGCCTGGAAGGCAATCAGTCACCCCAAGGCTCCGAATTTCCACCAAAGAATTCCCATGGGAGGCTGAGAATATCTCTGCCCCCAACAGGTTGCTAAATATGAGTGGGCAGGGAGCAGTGAGTGACCAAATGCATGAAAAGGTCAAGTTTTGCCGGTGAAGAGGTCTCTTCTATTGGACTAAATTACGTTTGCAGCATCAATCCAGGGAAAACCCACATGGCTTGTTCTTATCCCCCATCACACACCAAACAAGAAATGCTGGGATAAGAACTGTTAACTGCTGTTAACTATTAATGCTGGAGCATTCCTAGGGCATGGCACAGTGAAATCCAGCACTACAAAATGTACCCACAGTACCTTAATAAATAATAATGATTGAGCAGAGACTAACAAACAGCCCCATTCCTGGTCACAGGTGATCCTGGGCAGCTGCAGCCTCTCCTGACAAACTCACACAAACAATACCCTGGGATTTTTCAGGAGTGAATAATCAGGGCTGTGACACCACCAAATTTAGCAGCTATGTGAAGTTCAAACAAATGCTAATCCAGCTTGTTATTATAAATCTTCAGCTTGACAACAGAAAAACACACCAAGAAAAGACTCTGTAAGAACTCTCCAAGCAGAACTTACCATATGCATTGGGGAATTCTCCAGGACCTGGGCCTGGATAAAAGGGTCCCGGTCCTGGTGGCTGCACAGGATATTGCTGGGGTGGCCCGACGTATGGGGGGCCACTGTGACGATACTGGGGGGGACAAAAACAACCATCACTGTACAAGGACTTGGGGAACCTGCAACTGAGCCCCCCCCCCAGTCAACAGGGATCTGATCCTCAAGCTGGTTAGTTACAGATTTGGGAATCACAGAATCATGGAATTGTTAAGGTTGGAAAAGATCTTTAAGATCACGGAGTCCAACCATCAACCAGCACCACCACCAAGTTCACCACTGACCATGTCCCCAGGTGCCACATCCACACGTTGTCTGAACACTTTCAGGGATGGGGACTCCACCACTGCCCTGTGCTTCCTCTGCCAGTGCCCGACAGCCCTTTCCATGAAGGAATTTTCCCTAATACCCACCTAAACCTCTCCAAATGTTAGTGCCAAAAGTAAGGTAAAGCCAAGACAGGGAGGACACAGAAGCTGAGGTAGAACACAGTCACTCCCCTGATTGCAGCACCACTCTGTGTTATGAGGCCCAAGGTTCTGGAGTGCCTGTGGATCTGTTAAGTCAAATTAGGTATTTTTAAAGCACTAAATATTTCCCAAGAGCTTGGTTTCCTAATGTGTTTGAGGGAGGCCTGAAAAAGGCGACTGATTCCTACTGCCTCCATGCACAGAAGAACCAAGAAAGGACAGAGGCTGAACCACAGAATCATGGAATCATTTAGGCTGGAAAAGCCCCCTGCAATCACCAAGTCCAACTGTTCTCCCAGCATTCCCAAGCCCACCTCTAAACCTTGCCCCAGATGCCACATCCACACGTTTCTTGAACACTTCCAGGGATGGTGACTCCACCACTGCCCTAGGCAGTCTCCACCAATGCCTGAAAATCCTCTCCATGACGGAATTTTTCCCAGTATCTAATCTAAACCTGCCCTGGCATATGATATGCAACTACAAGCCTGATTTCACAGACACATCCCCATGCACTCCTGGTGGGTCCTGAGACAACCCCCACAGAGCAAATGTTGCTCTGCAGTTCCTCAGGTGCCTGGATGCTGGATTTACCTGTGGGATACAGTACTGGGGGCCCTGAGGCATTGGGTAGGGCATTGGCAGGTGGTTCACCATCATGATGTGCTGGTTGGTTTGGTACACGGCAGTCGGGGTCTGCGCTCCGGGACGGATGGAGGGGCTGCTGTTCTGGATGGTGGCTCTTGGAGGCTGGATCTGAGGCCTCTGAAAAAACTAGGAGAGAGAAAGGAGAGAGGAGAGAAAACAAAGAACCGGTCAGACTTTCTGGGAAAGTAGTGAAAATATCCTTACAATATTATAGTTATGGTGTTAGTTTCCAGGGGTTGCCACACTTTCAGAAAACTGCAGGACAGTCTGTTTCTCTGTGAACAGCAAAGCCATCTATGGCTTTCTATTTTACACGGCAGAAACAGGCAAGAAACTTTACAAACTAGTTTGTATCTCCTGAATTTTACAGCTGAACCTTCAGAGCAAACTTTGGAAAAATGAGTTTGTCTAATTTTCTTTTTATAAGGTGGGTTGGCTGCTAAAAAAGTGCATCTTTATAAATAGCCCAGGGAAATAAAAGATCAAGGCAACTGTTCCAATTTATCTCCAGAAGAGCTAAAAATCCAGAATTTCACAAAGGCCAGAGGCACCTCGTGTCTCTCCTTCACATGCAGGTGACCAGTCTTGCCCTGTTTTCCAAAGGGTGGCAACCTGTCCCAGGGTGGCCCCAAAGCCCCTGCACACTGAGACGAGGTGATGCCCTGGCAGATGGGCCAGGCCCAGGCAACCAAGCAAGTCTCGGCACTGGCCCCATCCTCGCCCTCCTGCACTGGGACCGGCCCCGGCAGCCCTGGGATGGGCACTGGGGCTGAAGGGCCTGGCTCTGGATCTCGGTAGCCTGGCAGGTCAGGAGGTGAGAGATGCACCGGACACTGAGGCATTCACTGACGGAGGAGTGACCAGGTGAGAGACACTGATGCCATGCAGAACCAGGAGTTAGAGTTACCTGTATAGGTCTGAATCCTCCCTTCAATAACGAAGCAAGAAAGCAGCAGGAAACAGAAAGAAAGCCAATGGAACAGCTTACAGATCAACAGGAAGGAATAGGATACCACATGCACCCTAAATGCACACAATTCCAGCCAGCTTCTGCCCTGCTCTGATTCATCCCTTCCAGAAACAGCCAGAAAAAGACTGGTACCACAGACTCTGCCAGAACCCCACAGGGTCATAAGAGAAAAGTTTTCTGTGGAAGTATAAAAGTTTAAAAAACAAATAAACAAACAAGCCAATCAAACCATGATTTACTGCGTGAAATGTGACACTACAGAAAGACTTCACATTTACTGTGTTCCTAAAACATCAAATATTTCTCCCTCTGGTCTCTTTCAGTGGTACAGAGAGAGCAGATAAAGCATAAACCCTGGCTCCAATAATGGATTTCTCTCCTTTTCTGTACCAAGACTGGAAGGGGAAGAAATGCCACATATTGAACTGTTAAGTAAAAAATAATTACAATAATGAGACTACCACACATCACACTGAATCTTGCTGGCTGCTGTGCAGTGATGTGTTACAAGGAGTAACTGTGCCAGGAGGAGTGAGAAAAGAGAGGGGAATGAAGGGATGAGCTGGGATTATCTGCCCCAGGTTTGGGGAGGGTTGGGGAGGAAGTTGTGATGTCCCTACCCTCAACATGACAACAAGCTTAAAATGGCCATTCTGGTGCTGCTGAAGACTTCATGACACCTGAGCTGTTCCCCAGAGCAAACAACTTCTCCAGGAAAGCCCTGGATGACTCTCTAATCTTTCAGATAATCAGACATTGTTAAGGTGAGCACAATGATTTCATGTCCAGCCCTGTCAACCTAGATGAAGAGCTGTCCCCAGCATGCTGGAAGTGTGAACTGAAGCAGGAGAAGACAATTATTTGGGAAGAAAAATCTGGAAGTGAAAATGGAGAAAGCAAACAAGAAGAACGACAGCCTGCCATGGTCCTGCTCTGATAAAACCATGTGGCTGTGAGACATGGGGGAGATGGAGGAGTGTGGCATGAACCAAGCACAGGTGCTGAATTTATGGTGAGAACCACAAGAGTCTGATTTTTTGATATCCACAACCAACAAAAAGTGTAAAAGTCTTCTTTCACTGCAATACACTGAGTAATGATAATTTTAAAGCTATCAGCATGTTGCAGTATGTGTCTCACAAAGGGAGGGTTGGAAAGATTTAATAACCCTCACGGGTGTGTGTTTATGCAGAGTGAGAAGGGGTGGAGGCAGAAGTGAGACCGACCTCTATCAACAGCACCTCCATCCATGGGGCAGGGCAGGAAAACCCCCAAAGCCAGAGATGGGGAGACTCCAGGGAATCTGCTCCTCAGGCTCCTGCTGCACCTACGGAACCCGCTCACAACCAACTGAGACTGCCGAGGGAACCCTGCCAGCACTGGGGACTCCTTGGGCATCGACAGCTGCTCATTCCCATCGCTTCCAGCTGGTCCCTAGTGGCTCCTGAGGCCAACCCTGCTGGGAGGACAGGCCAGGGAAGCTCCATTCTGTGGGACACAGCCCGGAGCCCTTCCCTGCTGCAGCACAAAGAAGGACAGCACTCCATGCTCTGGAATGGGGGTGGCACTGACCTGCACTTCCATGAACTCTGAACACTCCCCAGAGCTGCTCAGCTGCTCCACAGCAGCAGGGGTGTCTCTGATAAGGAGACTGGATGTCAAAAAACCTCTCAGAGCCCCCCTGTGTGCCCACACCATCCCAGATCTGGCTCAGCTTCAGGGATGGGGAGAAAAGGAGGAGAATTCCACCCCTAGCAGGAAGACAGAGCAGCAAGAACTGCAGATCTGTTATTCCAAGCAACAGGACCATCAGAAGTTTTTGGAAGTGGCAATCTGAGACCTCTCTGACAAAGTCTGAATGGCTTCCAGCTACTCCAGTTCCTGTAAGTAAAGCCAGGATTCTGGAGGAAATCTCGTATGGGAGCACTGTGCATCTGACGTGAGCGTGGGTTTGACTGTTCTAAACCTGCAGCCCCTGACGAACTGCTTTACGCTCCGCCCTCACCCTGGCACGCAGGAGCTCAGTCAGCAGTGCTCACAGGAATGTTTAGCAATGTTTTGCTATTTCATTTGCCGAAATAGATGGGCACTCATCTAGGTGTTTTCCTGTTTTTTGCTACTTCATTTGCTATTAATTTGATAAAAAACCAGCCTTGCAAGGTTAATGAGATCCCTGTACAGGCAACATCTTCCAGTAACACTAATCATGTCCTATGGAAGAACAGCAGGAAGAGAAAATCTGATAGATTTGGTCTCTATTTCTTCTAGTAAGTGCAGGATTTGGAGTGGAGCACACCCAGGACCAGAACAAATGTACCCTGGGCCACAGGAAAGCGTCTGAGAGAAACTCTGCATTACACCAGCCCTTCCTTGACACCTTCCTTCAAAAATTAAGCCCCGCAATGTCTAACAGTGGTCAATTTTTGGTTGTTCAGCAACCAGTGAGGACCTGGGCCATGGTATTTGAGTCATGTCTCATCCCTTATCTGTCCAAGTCGGTTAGGGAGGGATTTCTTGGATCACCTTGGAGTCAATGCTCCTGGGCAATATGGTCTTCATCCAGGGCTACTCCCTCTTACTCTCAGAGGAGCACAAGCAAAGCCCTCTGACATTGCTTTGATCAGCTGCCTGAAGCTCAGCTCCTCTGCCTGCTCGTTCCTTCAGCCCTCATCATCCCAGCATCCCTTCCCTGCTCAAGAACTTCTTCTGGAAAACCAAAAAGCAGAACTGCACATAGACTCTACAGAGGGTTTCCCCCAGTGCTTCCCAAAACTCCATAACTGGAAATAACTCCAGAGCTTTAGCTGAAGGTTGCATTGCAGAGATGGTTTCAGCTGATGAACTCCCACTTCATGGAATTAAGCCTTCTCCTTGGCACTAAGTGCCAGGCTGGCTGTCACCTGCTTCCTTCCATGCCAGCCCTCCATGCTGACTGTGTTTTCCAGCTTTGCACTCCCTGAATTTGCTGCAGACATACACCTGCTGTTTGAACCGGAAGAATTAACACTAATTTTACAGAAATCCACTCCAAACCTTCTGCCTACCCCTCATGCATTTCCCTGCCATTTTCCCTTCAGTCACTGCTCACATACTCCAACACCCCCAAATCCTTTTATTTACCATCATCTTCTTCATTTTCTTCCCCAGTCACTCCGTGCCCAGAGGAAAAAAAAATAAATCAATGACCAATGTGCCATCTAGGAAAAGCAGAGATCAAGGAGAGCCCCAGACCCCCCTGATCACCCACCACTGCTTTTCATGGATTTGCCACTTGCTCTGTATTTCCAGGCCATGGCTCCCAGTGCTAGGAATGCTCCCTGGCACCCCAAAGATGCACCAAAATAGAAATTTGGGATAAGAGCCTGAAAACAAACCTATGCTAAGCTCAGCCCGATACACATGGGCATTCATCTTTTTTTTTCCTAGGATCATGGCTGGATGTTGTGATGGGTCCATGGAGCCCCTCTGGGAGGTTGTGGAGAACTTCAGTCAATCTTCTCATGCCCCCGTTACTAATTTTTAGTCTTTCTGGTACCACCAGGAAGGCTGGTGGGACAACATGAGCCTGGCCTGGGGGAGGGAGAAGGAGGTGCCTGCACAGGCAGTGCAGTAGGAACTGAGGAGCTGCAGCCCTGAGATGTGAAGATCAGAGAATCATACAATTGCTTAAGTTGGAAAAACCCTCTAAGATCATCAAGTCCACCCCTACATTGGGCGGCAGTTAAAAATGTATTGTTTTTGTTTAGGGTAAATTTGGGAGGAAACTTTTGAATGGGGTTTTTCTGGAGAGCAAACTTAAACTGCTTTTCTTTTTAGCTGGTCTGTGAAAAAAGAGAAAAGTGGAAAAAACTATTTATTTGACAAACAAAATGCTTACAAGCATAAAGAACGAATAATATGAACAACAAAACTTCTCACTGCTTTGAAGAGAGATGGCAAAACTGAAAAGTTTTTGCTGTGAGTTAGCTCAGCATTTTTTTTTCCCCAGGTGCCACATCCACACACTGTTCTAACACTTCCAGTGATGCTGACTCCACCTTTTCCAGTGCCTGACCACCCTCTTCATAAAGAAATTTTCCCAATATCCAATCTAAACCTTCCTTGGTGCAACTTGAGGCCATTTCCTCTTGTCCTGTCCCTTGTTCTCTGGTGCCAGGAGCAGGAGCTGCAGCACAAATCCCCAGGTCCTGCTTCCCCAGCACCTCAGTGCAGCTCTTTTGGCTGGCTCAAGGCAAGGTTCGTTTCTTTCCCCTCAGACTCTCCCAGTTTTATTATTTACTAAATGATAAAATGAAGGGGAAAAGCCCTTTTTGGTATTTACATGTGGCAGCTCCTTCACACACTCATTGCTACAGACAGGGAAGTAACTGCAGCAGCCATTTCCCATCCCTTTCTGACTTGAAATACCCCCAAAAAGCTACAAAATGGTCAGTTGGGTGAGTTCAGGGAGTGAATTCCCAATCTCTCCAAGTCCCAAAGCTTTTTCACAACAGCATCCAGCCAAGCCCATTCTCTGTTGTACCAGTTACACCCAGGGGAACTCAAGTAACCACAAGCTGAAACTGGAACCAACTCTACCAGCAGCCTCAGGTGAGAGGCTGAGCCATGAGCAGAGACTCGTCTCAAATACAGTTCAAGTCAAAAGGAAATGACCACATTTCAGTTTATATTTCTAATTTCTGTTTTTAATTACAGCAACCTCTTCTGAGCACCCATTTCTAAAATAAACCCCACATTCCCCAAGTCACTTCATTAAGTGAAAGATTTTAGGCAGATTCAAATGTAACAAAAATTTGCATTTTGGGGTTCAGGTTAGAAGAAAACTGCTCTTCTGAAGTGTGCTTTGTGAGGATCAGAAGCAACAAAGTGATGCCAGAGCCTCACTAAGAAAGAAAAAACAGGGAAACTCTGCATGAAGCGGGAAATGGAGCAGCAGTTCTAGGCAGTGAATAGCTATGTGTGCTACAGCATTTGGGGAAAAACACAAGCTGACAGTGTATTTAAAAACACTGCCCAAAATATTTTGTAGGGGCTGTTTTCTGTCTCCTATAAAGTGAAGTTTTCCTGCAGATTCTCAGTGTGTCATCTCAGATCAGGCATTACTGATATGCATTTAACTTCCAGTCAGAACTGCTGCAATTATTTCATTTCCCTGCAGCCACTATTGTTAATACTCTAAATCTCTGCTATTTTCTCTCACACAGTGTGGTCACACTTTCTCCAGCATTAACTGGCTATATCAACTTGCACTGTAAGTGTCCAACTCCAGGGCAGGCATTTCCATCCTGGAAAAAACCCTGCTTATAAAGCTGCCCTTCAACTTCAGGTGCTTAAATCATGCTCATTTGAGTACCTTAAAGATCTAACAATTACAGACAGTAACATTAAAGAACAATCCATTATTTGCCTGAAGGAGACCCAGAACCAATACAAGGCACATGTTAATAAAGGCTGGGATGGACACAGGGAATTGCAAACCCCACAGTGCTGCTGCTATCTTCAAAGGGAACATGGAGATGCTCCAGTAAACATTAGTCCTGCTGAGGCCAATTTATTTATTTAGCATTTTCTAGCTTACGAATCTCAGTCTCAAAGCTCTCAGCTTGTGTAACACAGTTTAACCAAGTTTAAAAACTCCCACGTGAGGATAATTATTTATGTTGGTCTCAAGCATCCTGTGAGTGCTGGGTTTAGGATGAACTTGCTCCCACAGCCATGACCCTCGTGCACATGGCAGGGGCCAAAATCTCTCTCTCTACCAATCCACACCACGGGTGTTTTGGATTGAAGGAAACAAACAGCTCATCTACAGCCCAGGTTGCTCTGTGCCTGTCCTGATGCAGCACATGACAGATGTAACTGAGAATAAAGCCTGCAGTATTTTTCTAATGGTGACAGCTTCTCACAGATAATTATAAGCAGATTCAAATGTAACAGAGACAAAAATCTAACTCTGATAAAATCGGGAAAACACTTGGAATTTACAAGTGTAGTAATAGCAGGGCCATAACTGGGTCCAAAGGAAAGTTCTGGATTCAATTCTCACAGACTGGTGGCAAAGTCCCATCAGTAAAGTCCCCAGTCACAGGAATATTTCCTCCAAGGCTGTGCTGCCTCAAGACTCGTGGGCCAAAACCTGCTCAGAGAGTGCTCAGTAAATTTTAGGAGAACTTTAAATGGCTCCCAGTGAATATATCCCTTGGGAATGACCCATGAAGTAATTAAGGACCTGCAGAGCAGTAATGCACTCCGTATTGTGCAGTATAAACACCAACCTGAAGTCAAGATCAAGAACAAAACTATCTAAACAAGAACCTGATCCCATTGTTGCCCAGGCTGCCCCGTCCTCCTGCAAACATTCCTCTACCTCTGTCCACGCCATCCCAGCCATGCACAGAAATCACTGCCCCACCCCATGTGACCTCTGCCTATGACACTGCTAATGTCCCATTCTACTCTTTAAACTCCTTTTTTTTCCCTGCTCTGGAAGGCTCCAGCTCATCTGCTGCTCCCTGAGCTGGAAGGAACAAGGATGATGGGGATTTTGGGGTGTCTGTGCCCACCTAACGCTTACCTGCTCTCCTGAGACAGAACTCTCCCCACTCACTGCTCATCCCAATGTTCAACTGCTCAGTAACATGAGTGAAGTGACAACAAAATACTTCCCTGGAACAAACCTTCCATGCCTCATGCCCCTGTCCTGATACCACAGGATTAATAAAGTTTTTTTTCCTATTTAGTTGTGGAAACAACCCAATTCTTCCAAGCCAAGAGAGCTCTGGAAGAGCTTTCCTGCCTTGTCCTGCCTCTCCTCTTCTTTCCCACCAGCAGTGCCACCGCTGTTCCCTCAAAACCTACACAAAGCATCAAAATCAGTTCCCAAGGATAAGCGTTTTGGCAAAGAGGAGTGTAGGAGCTGAAAAAAAGACAATTCCAGACAACCTGAGTAGGACAGACAGGCCTGTGTATCTGTCCTGACACTGGAGAAGTCCCATTTCTGCCACCTCTGTGTTCCATGAGCCAGAGCTATTCTCCTTCTTAATAATGAAGTGGTTCATTACAAAATCTACGTCGTGCAACAGGAATACTAAACGTTTCCTACAGCTTTGGCTTTTGTGAGGTGAATGAAAATGACATTAAGCAATGCAATGGTGACAGATAACCAGGTGTATTACACAACAAATTCAGGAACTGGGAAGTCGTTTGCTTTGTTCTGAGTTGGAAAAGCAGGATTTTTTCAGGTGACATCTTCAGGAAACTGAATCCACTAACTCGTTTGGGGAATATTCAGAACAAGTTTCTAGTGATGTGAGAAGGCAAGGGAATCCCACAAATCCCTGACTGTGATTCCTAGAGGTTTTCTTCCCCTGGGGGTGTGGGGTGGTTAATGGGGGCAGTGACCCTGGGGTGAAGTCAATGTCACTCAGCGGTGCGGGCAGCTGTTAGTGGGGTTATGCATGTGCCAGTAGCTGCTACAGGGCTGCTTTCCTCCACTGAGTTAGTGGGTGAGTCAATTCCACCCCCACCCCCCAGCCAATTAGTGCAGGGTGATAATGAAGGGGCAGGTACTGTACCTGGTGATGGGCAGGTCGAGGCCCCGCTGCAAACTGAAGAAAGGCGGGAGAAACAAACACAAAAGGAAAGGCACAAAGAGTCAGAAACACCACAACAAACCAAAATGTCACACTCTATGCAAAATAAACCCACAGAAAATAAAATAACAACGACACGATCAAAAGCTTTGCTGCAGGACAGCGACACACAGGGACTGAGGTGTCACGATGGACATCACTACGGGCACTGCGCTGGGAGGTGGGATAAACAACCAAAGCTGCCTGGGATCCTAAAGGCACTTAGGAATGCAGGCATTCCTTATCCTGCCTGGGAAGAAAACATAAAATCAAAAAAAAACAACTTAAAACAAGCAGCAGTGGAGATTCTGAAACTGTTCAAAGTGGAGGTCAATGGTGAAAGCAGCTGGGCTGGAGCCATTCCGGGGATTTGATGGGAGTAGAGGATGGAGAATCATGGCTGGGAAGAGCCAGGGAGGCTCAGGGGTAGTAGGACATCCCCGTGAGGCAAAGAGCAGCCAGTCTTTGCACGCACACCCCCTGCTACTGCATTTCCACCTTTATTCCTCCACTAGGGTCGCAGCAAGCCCCTCTTAACAAGTGGAATTTGTCAGCCTCTCTGAAAGTGAGGGATCAGGTTATCCCAGGAAGCTGAAGGCATCAGCAGGGAAGCCTGGAGGGAGAACAGGAGGTCCTGGTTCCCAGCCCTGAGTTCAGGCTACCGAATCATTTCCCAATCACTTGGGCCATATGCAGAGGAAAATAATCCCAACATAACATGCCCAGTTCACATTAAAAGCATTTCCCAATAAGGAACTGATTGTTAAAATAGAAATAAAAATGAATGCAAGAAATGGAAAATATAAATAAAGATGACAAGGTACCCACTTCCAGAGCTGAGTTAGGTATTGAAACCCTTAATTCTCAGTGTAATGAGCAGAGCACCACAATGAGAGCAGAGTAAGAGCTGCAGTAATTAATTAACTCCAGTGACCACAACTACATCTGTAGTGGATTTTGCCCACCATGTGCCTCTACTGTGACGGCTCAGCACAGCCACCTCTGCTCACTCAGGTGCTTGCTGTGGTTTACTTTCTGCCTCACAACAGTGATCAAACCTGGCTACCAATTGGTGACTTTCTTAATAAGTTTTTTTCCATAAGGAAAAGTGAGCCCAGCTTCACTTTCAGCCATTCCAGCTCCTCTAATGCCATCCAACCTGAAGCAAAGCATAAATATTTACTGGTCCATTTGATCTTTTCCTTTATAAACACTTAAGTTGCCTAGATTTAAAGATTTCCAATAACTACTCTGCTAATCCTGGTGTTTATACAGTCCTTCTACCTTCACCTCATGGTGGCACTTGGTGACACTTGGATGAAAGCCATAAAAACCTTCAGAAATGGACACACAGACTGTTCCTGGGACAAGAGTTTATGAAGAATGACCCGCACTGGTTGACCAAATAGTTTTCTCTGGAAATTGGAAAATTTTCCCTAAGCATTACAAGAATAAAAAAGCAAAGCATGGTCACCTTGTGAAACTAAAAAGCTATGATTTCTATTTTAATAAAACAGAAGGACTCAGAGCCTCTTGGCATCCTCCCAAGGCTTGAGTGGGATGAGGAGAAACAGGTACCTGGATGAATCTCTGGAGATAAAAGCACTTCAAGTCCTTATTTTCCCAAAGAACTCCCCCTAAATCAGCTCAAATATCTTGTGTTTGGGAAAAGGGACTAAAGGTACCCTGGAAGGGCTTTCCATGGGGCTGCATGTTCCATGTCAGACACCAATGAAAGAGAACAGCCAAAAAGAGGATGTTGGGATTCAGAAACCTTGTACTGCTTCACTTCAGGGCCAAGGCACCTCTCTCATCCCTGCTGCACAGAAAAGTTTTGTTCTCACTGTGCCTAAAACAAGAGCTGGAAGCTTATATCTGAAGAAGGTGAAGTTCATTCCATGTCTGAAAGTAATGTGTGTTACAAGAATGAAAATAAAATCTTCAAGTTAGTGAAAAATGCCCTCATCTGTTTTGCACTCGTCACCACTGGCTTTTGATTTTTCATTTTTTTTTTAAATAATTCTGTTAGACAGGAATTATTTCTCTTAATAGCTGTAAGCAACAGAACAAACTGTAGTCACTGCTGGCTTAAAATAGGCACTTTGAGTTATTTTTTCTCTGTTTGATGAAGACAATAGATAGGAAAACCTAATGAATCCTGGCTCCAACCTTCCTGCCCCATCCGCCCTGCTCCCTACTGTCCTGCCCACTGCTCCATGGACAAAGGAATGTTCTCTCCCTGCGGATATTGGGCTGGCACACCTCACCCCTCCTGGATTGCTCCAGCACATCTCTTTTTTGGCAGAAGTCCTAAAATTGGACAGTTTGTGTTATGCTCGGGGCTGGCATGGCCAAGGGCTAATGGGGAATTTTCGGCAGTGCTGAAGGACCCGGATTTTGTTTTCCTTCCCCAGCTGGAGCTTTGCAAATCCCATTATGGGAGGGATGCAAACAGAGAGCAAACACGAAGCCGACTGGATTGCAAAGGCTGCCTCCCAGGCAGCTGTCCGGGAAGGAACAGAAAAGTCTGAGCTTCGCACTTCCAACAGCCCTTGGAGGCAGAACAGGATGGAGGAAGCTCCGGCTCAAGGGAGGAGTTGAATCAGTCCTGCCTGCCCATGCTGGCCAGAGCACGACGGAAACCCAGGGATGGCAAAGCCACGCCGCCACCCTCCTCGTCCCCTCCTCACCCTCCCCTCACCACCAAATGGGACGGTTAAAAAATAAACTAGAAAAAAAATGATAATTAAATTACAAATAAATAAATCAGGCGAAGAACCAAATGCAGGAGTAGCTCAGGCCTGGGCAAGTCTTGCATTTGCTTTGGGATGGAAGGTGGAATGAAATGTGATGGATGGGAGCAGCGTTTAGTCATGGGGTGAGATGGGCACTAGCAGAGCACATGGCAAAACCTGCACACAGGAGAGCTCAGAACAATACAAACAAGGCTGACAGGTGCAGGGAATTTCTTCCTTGCGATCTCCTCAGTTACGGGGCCAAACCCTACAAAATTTGACATTTACTGGTCAAATTTCCTGCAGATTCTCTCTCTGCTGAGTGACAAAGCCCAAGGGGCCCTGGTCTCTGTCCTAGCCCAGGAGAGACCCCCCAGCTGTAATTCAGCTTAGGGCCCTTGTGACACCACCTCACCTGGCAGAGGCTGCCACAGCAGCTCGTGTTTTCAGCAAAGAAGCAAAATCAGTGCATTTCTGTAGCCAACCAAAAAGGATGTGGTTAAAAAAAATACATAATAAAGAAAGGAAGAAGAAATAAAAACAGTGCCATGGGCACAATTGCCTGCAAGAAGGAGTACAGTTTGTTATATTGCTTACAATGCAGTATTTTATCCAGCCTCTTCCAGCCAGGGACCTGTAAACCGGACTCTGTTCCAAAACCTTCCTCCTCTTCCAGTTTTCTGTGCAATGTATTGGCACTGTTCTGCTGGGCTGTCAAAAAAACTGGTTTAGAGATGCAGCTCTTCAGTCAAGTTTTTGCTCCAGTTCTAACCATACCAGCTTAGTTGTGCTTTGAAACAATTAAAAAGAAAGATGATTATACTTACTGAGGAAAGAGTTTTACCAGCAGTGTCCTGAATTACTGATGAGAATGGGGCACTAAGTACAAAATCGCAGCTGTCACATCAAAGAGCTTCAAAGTCAGCACTACCTGGCTCGTTCATCAGCAGAGGTTAAAGGGGCCTCAGAACAAACCCTGGCATGTCCTGAAGGGGAAACCTCTAGAGCTGGGCAAGTGCCCCAGTGATGTTGCAGGTTTGGGGATTCTTGCCCTGGGTTTTGTGGACAAATTCCTCTGTCTCAAAGGCTTTCAGTTTGCTCCAGGAGCATTTGCCTTACTCTAAAAAGAGAACTGTGCTGGGAAGGCACCAGGGAGTTATGGGCAACCTGAAGGTGTCCTGACAGAGAGGGGCAGGAGATGCAGGATTGCTGCTCCCTCGACTGACAGAGCCTTGAGATGTGGTGATGGGAAGCCACCATGCCTCCAGAAGCTGGGCAAAGCATCTGATGCCCTAGGAGAGTCTACTAACATCATGTGGAGCTGTGCTACAAGCAGAGAATCCCCAGATTCCTGGTTTGGGGAACTGAAGTCCTACAACAGCAGAACGGTATCACAATAAACACCCACCCCCAAAAAACAGACTGTGAAGGATGATCAAACCCAAAGTTGGATGAAAAAGGGGCTCAGCATAAAGAGATCTTAGTACACAGAAGCTCTAGATTACACATGAGCACCTCCAGGGTTAGAACTGACCGGTGGCACTGATTTGGGAGCAAAGCCCAGAGGCCACTGGAGACCGAGTGCTGCTGCAGAGAACTGCTTGTGTTGGATCTTTGGTCTATCCCTGTGTAAAACACATCCTTAAAGAAAAAATAAAAAGAAAAAAAAAGAAGAGAAGAGAAAGATTTTGGCAATGAACCTGAACGCTATAATGAAGTGAACCTGAAATCAACTAGGTTAAAAATAAATGGTATTATTTGAAGGTAGATTAAAATCCCTCCATCACTTCTTTGGGAACTTTAGAAGGAAAATTATCCTAGCAGGATAGTGCCTGAAAAACTCAGTCAAGGTTTGCCATTTGGGATGTGCTTCCAGGTCAGTAATATGGGCTTTCCAGAGAACCAGCCATGTACTATAGACACACACAGACAGAGAAACACACGAATGAGAAGGAAAGAACACCAAATGAGGCCAGCTTGGGCTCCTTACCGGGGAGCGGGTCTGAGGCTGTGTGTTCATTGTTTGAGGGGCTTGAGGGTACACCAACGTGGTTGGAGCTGCATTCTGTCCTGAGGGATAAGGAGCCTGCCAGGGAACAAGAAAAGCAAAGTGAGTGGATCCAATGATTCATCCCAAAAAACAGGAGCAGAACACATTATCAGCTGGAGTGATTGACATGGAGACAAAGATTAAGATTGCAATGGAGAAACCGTCTCTGTTGAGGACCAATTCATCAACACTGCCTCTCAGGAGAGCAGCTTGTAGCTCCACTAGCAGCTCCATTAGCAGCAGTAACAGCTGCATTACTCATTATTAGAGTTTACGACTATTTTTAAGTCAGAGTTTGCTACTATGTATCACCTGAGCTCATCAAGTGCTGCAGGGGAGAACAAACCAGGAGAAACATGACCCCAACACAGTGTCACCAAAACCCTAAGTGTCCAAAGGCCAGGCCACCTGTTTCCAAAAGCCTCCTCTGAACCAGCTTCCAAGGAAAGCCAGAACTGTAGACGATGTCAATAAATCCTCCAAAATCAGACAAACAGCAATAAACAATCTTGAGTGTGTTTAACAGAAGCTGCTGCTGCATTAAAGCGTTTCCAACGCAATGGAAAAGCCCAAGATCATCCCAGATGGAAGGCAGACCATGGCTACAGGCTCTGCACATTTTTCCTACTTCCAGCCCCTTCCATGGGCTATAACTATTTATCCCACCAGATGCTCTCCCCAAGTGTTATTTGCCCAAAGTAACAATAAACTGGAGCTCTGCCGATGAAGCATTTTAACAAGACTTCTAGAAATAACTTTTCAGAGTGCCTTTTTCCTTATTCTTTTGGTACAGAACCATTATAATTTACGTTATTGTTTTTTGAAATAGCTTATGATTGTAATGGCACAAAAGCCAGCCACCAGCCTGCAACAGCCTTTGCTCTCAAGAACTACAGAATCACAGAATTGGTAATGTTGGAAAAGCTCTCTAAGATCTTCAGGTCCAACTGTTCCCCACCACTGGCAAGGCCACCACTAAACCAAGTCCCCAAGTGCCACAGCTACACATCTTTTAAAGCCCCCAGGGATGGGGACTCTACCACTGCCCTGGGCAGTCTGTGCCAGGACTGGACAACCCTCTCCATGAAGGAATTTTTCCCAATATCCAACTTAACTCTGAGGTTGCTCCTTGTCCTCCTATCACTTGTTCCCTGGAAGCAGAGCTCGAGCCCCCCCGGGTTATCCCCTCCTGTCAGGGAGTTGTGCGGAGCCAGAAGGTCCCCCCTGAGCCTCCTGTTCTCCAGGCTGAGCCCCTTTCCCAGCTCCCTCAGCTGCTCCTGGTGCTCCAGCCCCTTCCCAGCTCTGTTCCCATCTCTGGACATGCTCCAGCCCCCCAGTGTCCTTCTTGTCCTGAGGAACCCAGAACTCCCCCAGGGCTGCCAGCACAGGGGTACAGTTTGCACTGTCTTTTTTTTTCTGCTTTTCCATCCCCTGGACTAATCACCTTTAAAGTGCAACCCAAGGTAAATGAATACATAGTTTGGAAACAATTCAACCAGGAATTCCCTCATCTCAGAGAAAAAAAAAGAGAAGGAAAAAAATACAACAAATTCAACAAACACCCCTCTCCCAAACATGGTAGAGGGGATGAGGGGAGCGCACGACCCAAAAATAGCCCCATCCCAAAACCCAACCGCTGCAACATCATCTATTCCTACTCTGGGACCACACTGGAACTGCTTTTTGAAGAGCAAAACTTAGACATGACTCCACAGATACGTGAGGACACTGCTCCTACCACACAACTTAACTAGGCAGGACCTTCTGTTAGTTTCTGCCTCATTTTCACAGTTTTTTGGGTCGAAATGATGATAAAATCTGTGTCTCCAAATACATCACTAGATCTTTACTATGATCCAGGACACCAAACACACTGGGCAGGTATTTAGCTGGACAATGTTGTTCTGGAGGAGTTTATACTGATACGGCAGCACAGCCTCTGGTTCAAGAGCAATTAAATGCTTTGTTCAGCTCCTGATGGCAGCAGCATCTTCTGAGGAGTGAGCAGGGCAGGTTTGCCCTGTCCCTCCTCTCCAGGAGCTCACTGATCCAATCCAATCCACTCCAGCCAACCCCTCCCTCCCTTTTCATCACTGCCAAAACCTAATTAATGTAAACAACTAAATGGAAAGAAGCCTTCTATTTTTTTTCTTTTTGGGATGTCAGAAGCAGCATCAACTCTTTTCCCCTTTTACTTGATGAATGATTCTGTTGGAGCTGGTGGTGTCAGTGTCATTCCAGAGTGAATAACCCAAAGCTAAGGAGAAGTCAGAAAACTCTTTTCATCCACATCCAACCTGGAGAAGTTGTCCTGCCTTTGTAGCATCCTGCTGCTGACTTTCTGCATCTGGGATCTCTGCCCAGTGTGAGATTAAGGCTTCTTCCACAGGTCCAGATGCTGCTGTTCATATCATGGAAGGGTTTGGGTGGAATGGACTGTAATCATCCTCATGCAGTGCCACCTCTGCCATGGGCAGGGATGCCTTCCACTGTCCCAGGTTGCTCCGAGCCCCTTCCAG
Source organism: Cyanoderma ruficeps (assembly GCA_008694505.1). Taxonomy (NCBI): domain Eukaryota; kingdom Metazoa; phylum Chordata; class Aves; order Passeriformes; family Timaliidae; genus Cyanoderma; species Cyanoderma ruficeps. Next base: position 526,518 of record VZDJ01000012.1, read on the forward strand.
CCTGGCCTTGAACACTATCAGGGACCCAGGGGCAGCCACAGCTTCTCTGGGCACCCTGTGCCAGGGCCTCCCCACCCTCACAGGGGGGATTTCCTCCTAATATCCAACCTAGAGCTCCTCTCTTTTAGTTTAAAGCCACTCTCCTTCGTATCTCTCCCACCAGTCAGCAGTGAGCACAGAGGCCAGGTGACTGTATTGGGAAATATTATAACTAAATAATACCAATAAACACGCCAGCTGATCACTGGCTCCTTGTGCCTCCAGCTCCACATCTCAGGGCATGAGACTTCATCCCAAACTGCTGCTCCCACAGCACCTCATCAAGAGAAGAAAATATCTACTATTCCTCCCTATCTTCAGACTCATGAAAACCTTTCCTTCAGGCTTAAACTGCATGTGACAGAGCAGAGCTCTGATATGATTCCCACAGGGTAACATATCTGATGCTGCCCCAAAGTCAGTACCCACCTCCAAAACAGCCCCCATTTTCTTTTAATCACCCAAGCCAAAGGAAATGTGAGAGAAAGGGAGCACAGCTATCACTAAGCCCAAAAATCCTCTGTTTTAGCAGCAAAACTATAAAACAGGTATTTGGAAACACAGTGCCAAGGGCACTTCACTGGTGACACATCACTTGTGACACTGTGACACAATCCAGGGTTAAACTTGCTTTAATATTTAAAGCATACCAGAATGAGCACAGCACTAAGTTATAAATAAAGAAGAAGGCATATAAAGGCTTAACTAGAGGCCACAGAAGGGTTTCTGCTATTAAGGTGTTGTCAACCAAGGCAGTTTTGGACAGATGACCCCCATGGATGCGAAGTCACAAGTAAGGAACAAGTGCAATACAAATCCCACTGAAGACCACAAACATCAGCTAAATAAACATGTTTTACAACTATTGCACAATAACAAATGCTTCTGCTCCACCGGTTTCCAACCAGACAGACTCTGCCTTAACTGTAAAACTGCCTTAACTTTGTGTTAAAACCATCATAGGGGAAAGAAAAGGGAGGGTAAAGTGGTTTATAAATTGCTGCAGGTATTAACTTCACATCAGCTGTGGGAGTCTAAATAAACTATCAAAGAGCCAACAGAATAAATCACAGCACTCTGCTGCTTTTCATACACATCAGCTGATTAAAGCATTGCATCTATTCATCCGTCAAAGGCCTTTTTCCTGTGCCAAGCAGTTAAATGGGTACAGAAAGTGATGTGATCACGTGCAGCCACACAGGGCTCCATGCACCGGCTGGAACGCTGGAGTGAGGGAATGAAGAGATCAGCAAGGAAATGCTCCAAAAATCCCCTCAATAAACCCCCACAGAGAGCAAGACAGGGAAGCAAGAACTGCTCAGCAGACAAATGCTGGTTCTGAAGCATCTAAAGGCTGGATTGAATCCCTGAAGTTCAAGTAACTGCTGGAAGAGGACAGAGCGCTGCTGAGCTGCTCCACTTCGAGACAGAGCAATTTGCTTCCCTTAAAGCTCCCACCTTCCGGATTTTCAGCTGTAGCTGTTCAGGGGAGGAAGGTAATAATAGCTGAGTGTTTATGTATTGCCACAACTTGCTGGGGAAACCTTTTCTCTGGGCTGTTTCCACCTTCAGTTGCTGCCTGTGCTAAGCAGGGAAAAATAATCACTATCAACAAAACAAACTGAAAAAAGTTATTCTTAGCTCAGGCCCTGAGCTGGTTAATAAACATTGAGTGAGCCTGCATTGTAATATGACTCCCTTGAGACAGCCTGTCCTGGGAATAAACAGGCAAAGAACACACATAAAGCTCAAAAGAGCTGAGTCACCCAGCTCTGCCTCTGGAAACATTTTTGGGAACAAAACCCTTCCAGCCCCAGGCAGAAAGGTGTCACTTGCTGAGCTCTGTGGCTGGGTTGGCTGTGAAGGGGTTAAACCCTGTGGCTGATTCCCAAATCCTCTCCCTACTCAGGGAAGGGGTTGCTGGGTCTATATTTACTGAAGTTACACAGGAGGAGGAGAACTGAACTCCAGCACATGACCATGACTCAGGAGCTTTGCTGCCGCTCCCAGGGCTCACCCTGACCTTGGGGAGGGAACCTTCGCATTCCCAGTCACCTCCCAGTCCCAAACCTTCACTTCCCCAGTCAGTTCCCAGTCCCAAACCTTTGCATTCCCAGTCACTTCCCAGCCCCACTGGCACAGCCACGGCTCCGGCTCCCCCTGGACACCAGCACAGAGTATAAATCTCTTGGGAGGAATGTGACAGAGTAAGCAAAACACTTTAGAACAACACGGGGTTTGCTGGGGCCACGGCAGCCCCTGGCTGTCCCACAGCAGCCCCAAAGGGCTTTTTCTGCACGGCAACAGACCAACGTGGTGCTACAGGGGAATAAAAACTACAGTCCCTTGCCCAGGTGGTTTTACATCTCGCTATCTCTCATGTATCACTGCACTACTGATGGGGAACACCCAGCTAAAAACTCACCCAAGTGCACCACAAACATTTTCAAAAATATCTTATCATTTAATGTCAAGACATAAAATATCAAAAATATACACTATATGGAAACAGGACAAAACTGTTATGAGATCCATCTCTTTCCCTAGACAACACAACATCCCCAGTACACACCTGTTTCTCCTGTAATACAGGGATTTCTGCATAAAACCTGCACTGGTCTGTTCCCAAGCCATTCCCTGACCTGGTTAAGTGCTAAATATTGATTCAAAGCCTCCAGCTGGGCACTCAGGCACAGTCAGTGTTCTTTAGACTGCATGTTATAAGAATTCTGTCCCTAGATTTATAAATTCTTACTCACACAAGCCGCTAAGACCAAAGGCAGCTGCCCCTGGAGCAAAGTACAGGAGGGAGAGGTCATTGCACTGGAGTCTCCTATCTATCCCTGTTTTTAACAACCAGACTTGGTTTTCCTTCCAGCTGCTGAACGATTTTGGAAATCTTGAGGAAAACCACAAAGGCAGCACGGGACTGGCTGTGTGGATGCACCAGCCTTTGAGGCTGGCTTTTGCAGAGTTTTCTCCTGGGTCACTGGCCTGGACAGCAGGAATTTGGCCTCAGACACAGGTGAAGAAATCCCCCACAACAGCATAACCCATCACTTTGCTTACAAGTGTGGAGTGATGGTGACAGCAAGGATGTGGCTATTAATTGTGAATCATCATTTCTTTGTGGACCTGGGCTGGCTCTGTCCTCCCACAGCCCCAAATCCAATCACTATGACAACTCAATCACTACACCCAAACAACCACAACCCTCCAATGAGGGAAATCTCTGGGCATTCAGCTCTGGGAAAGTAAGAGGATTATAATTTAAACCCTGTATCTTCATTTCTCCCTAATGAACTCCTCAGAGGCAGTGCAGGCCGGAGCAGCAGCTCCTCACGCACACCCAGCATCTTGATTTCCCCCAAGCTTTGGTTTTTGCATGCCCCGGATTTTGAGAAAGATGCATCAGCACAAACTCAGTGCCGGGGGAAGAGGCTTTCCTGGCCTCCCCACAGGCAGCTGCTCCGTTCCTGTGAAAATGCACAAAACTTCTGAAGACTGAAGGTTACAGCGAGATTTTACTTTTTACCTGATGTGAAAGGCTGTGTTATTGAAGGCAGAGAGAACGGCCTCAGCTGGAGCATCCCAGAAGTGCCCAGAATCTCTTCCTCCCACAGACACTTGGCCAGTGAAAGGCTCTGCTTCCATCCAGGTGCTGCCTTACGAACACCAGCAGCATCCAGGGAAAGGCACAAGGAAGTTCCTGTTCTCCCTGTCTCCCTTACCACACTCCCAGGGGCTGCTGCAGAGATCAGTGAACACAGGGTAGAGCAGCTTTTGACGTAAAATCAGTATTAAGGGACAAAATTAACCACTGTCACAGAGTTCTGGAGATGCCCTCCAGAACAAGAGGCACCTCCAGCCTCAGGAACCTCCTGCATCTCACCACAAACAGGGCATTGCTCGCTCCTGCACCTCTTCTGGACACATCTAAATGTCACCATTATTTTGGCAACCACATAATTCAAGTCTACCTGACTGTTTTTCCTCCCTGGAGTGCTCTGCACTCAGCAGAAAGGCTTGGAAGCTGCTGGCAGGAAAAAGTCCAGAGTATCTGTAACATATAGATCCAGCTCATCTGCACTATTACAGATGATGGTGGAGAAACCTGAATTATTAAATTTATTCATTTCAGCCTTTTTTATACAGCACCCCCTCAAATAATGCATAAAGCATATTCTCTCACTATTCCTGTGAATTATTCCAGCTTTAAAAATAGCACAACAAATTATTAAGCCACTAAACAAGGACAATTCCCCTCTAAATGCTCACAGTTTGCCTTTCATTATTACAATGATATTCCAGTGATCATCACACACATTCTCAGATCCCTCTGCTTGAACGCAAGTCCCCATACACAGCTACGTGTTCTAATATGCAAGTTTTAGGTACCCATCACACCAGGGATGCCACATTTTTTAAGCAGCTCATTTGCAAATTATCCAGAATCACTGAAATCAGCTCATCCTCACCAGGGCAATACTGCAAAACAAAAATATGCAGCAGTTCCATTCTGCTGCCTCTCTAAGCCAGAGCTGCTCCCCTGCAGGGTGCATCAGCACCTGAGAAAAACTGTTTTCCTGCATATATTCCAGGTATATAACACCTGGAATATTCAAAGTCCCAATAAAGTCCATGACAAAAGGACTAGAGCTCTTCTCTGGCACCAAACAAATTGTGCAGTTGAAGAGCTTCCACATAAAAAACAGAATTAACACAATTCCAGTGCAGACACTCTGCTCCTGACCAAGGGGCTGGGATGGCACCAGGGTGGGACACGGTCCAAATCTCTGCACATCGGATTCACCGGGAAGTTCTGAGGTTTGGATTTGGATGAAGGCACATAATAAACAGGAACTGTGACTGTTCAGTGAGTTTAGCTATTTCCTCAAAATGCCAAGACTTGGCTCCAGGTGTTTTGCCTGATTTTAAGAGTTTAACAAATTGCAGACAAGTAGAAGATGCAGAGAAGTAGTAGCTGGCATCCTCATTGCCCTTCTCCTGACAAGTACACTGGTTTATTCCCTCTTTTTCCATAAGCCCAGTCTTCAGGGAATTCCTCTTGTTGGTAAATATTAAGATTTTAGTGGAAGGACACCCCATGTCAGGGGGTGGAACAAGATGAGCTTTAAGGTCCCTCCCAACGGAAACCAGTCTGGGATTCTGTGATTAAGCTCAGACTTAAAAAGACACAAATATCCTGATTTGGGAGGAATTATTTCTCTTTTTTTTCCTTTTTCCTTTGCAGCAGTTTTTCTCAGGATACATCACCTGTGTTGTTACCTACACTGACAAATTTGTAACAATCTTTTTTATGGCTTTAAACGTTTTCACCACATCTGAGTGGGCAAAGCAGCAAGGCAAATGGAAACTGAGTCCCAGGTAACTTCCACAGAGCTACAGGCACTTTTCCTACTTCAACACATATGATAAGATTGTCCCCAAGGGAAGAGGGTGAAGGAACATGGTCTGCTGCTCCCTGGACAAGGACTGTTTGTGCCAGGGACCATAGTGACATAAAATGCACATTCTTGACCTGCTGGAGTGAGTCCTGAGGAGCCCATGGAGATGCTCCAGGGCTGGAGCCCCGCTGCTCTGGAGTCAGGCTTGGGGAGCTGGGTGTGCTCACCTGGAGAAGGCTCCAGGGAGAACTGAGAGCCCTCCCAGTGCCTGAAGGGGCTCCAGGAGAGCTGGAGAGGGACTGGGACAGGGGATGGAGGGACAAGACACAGGGAATGGCTTCCCACTGCCAGAGGGCAGGGTCAGATGAAATATGGGGAAGGAATTACTCTCTGGGAGGGTGGGGAGGTCCTGGCACAGGGTGCCCAGAGAAGCTGTGGTCGCCCTTGGATCCCTGGAAGTGTCCAAAGGCCTGGCTGGATGGGGCTTGGTGCAGCCTGGGATAGTGAAAAGTGTGAGACTAGATGAGCTTTAAGGTCCCTCCAGCCCAAACTGTTCTGGGTTTCAGTGATTTTCTCTTCAGCTCTACTGGGTGTACATGTCTGTCCCTATGGTGCAAAGGCAAACAGAACACCCAGCCTGAGGGAGGAAAGAATCATCTTCCTCGCTTCCAGGGGAGGCTCCAACCCATGAGCCCGTGCTGAACTCCAGACACAGCGAAGGACCTGGAGTGAAAGACCAAACCAGTATGATTTTTGAGTCAAGGGTGTCGACAGGTGTCTTGCTGCTGGCTGCTCTCTCCCAAAGTAATTTTTAAATCCATCAGCATGGAACCTGCTGCTAACAAAGGTGTGAGGCCATGGATAACATCACAGAAAATCATTCCATAAGATCTGGAAACACTGCTATGGCTTCTCATGGCTCCTTACTGAAGCTGAACTGCAAGGCTCTGCCCTGGCTGCAGCACCTGGCTGGCAGCCTGGGGTGGTCTGCTAATGACCATTATGTAATTAAGTAAATTGGCATTTTCTGTAATGAGGGCACTCAAAAATATGGAGTGTATGTGTGTGCTGAGGGCTGAAATTCCAAAATCTCCACTGCTGAAAGCAGAGCTGGACTGCCTGCAGAAACACCCTTGAGTTCACAGAGTACCTTTCACTTGTTCTATAAAACTGCCTCCCATTTCAACAAAATTGACTTTGAGGACAAATACTTGTTCCCAGGAAAACAACCCCAACCAGCCAAGACCCTATCCGACATCAAAACAGCAACAGCAGCTTTCCTCCTATTTTCTTCCAAATGCCAACAAGAAGCTCCAAAAATGTGTCATCTGATATCTCTGAGGATGCTGCCATCCTTGGAGATACTCAGAACCCAAGGGGAGGTGGCCCAGAGTTATTGGCTCCAGCTGATCCAGCTCAGAGCAGGCACCTGGACCTGGTGATCCCAGGTCTCTTCCAACCTTCAGATGAAGGCTGTGTGAGGGCAGCAATCAGGTAAGATATTCAAGTTTTACTGAATTACACTGAAGCCCAGAAATACCTTACACATAAAGTGTCTGAATTTGCACAAACTTAAAACAAGCAAATAAATTATGGGTTTCTAACGGTACCCTAGGGAGGGATCTGTGGAGAACATGGGCACAGCACTTCCAGGCTGCAGGCAGGGGAATTATGGCTCTGGCATGTTTGTTGTTTCAATGGAAAGCAGCACAGTGAGAGCTCAGACGGCAGCAGAACCAGGCTGTTCATGGATTCAAAGCCTCACCTCTGGAATGTGGCCATCCCTGCTGCAGGTTAAATGGCTCCAGAGGTTATTCCTCTGTTTCCCAGTCTGACACAGCTAACAGTGGACTCCAGCAACTCCCGAGCTTCATCTCCCTGGTTTCTCTGGCTGCAGGGATATTTCATGCCCTCTGTGCTTACAAAATACAGTCTGTGTAAAGCCCTGACTTTTGTGCTGACTCTGGTGCTTTATGGAACACATGATGTTTGTTTAAAAACCACGTATTTTCTGGAGCATGCAAGAAAACATCCATTAAATTGCACAGCACAGAAGGTACTATTACAGAAGGAATTCCAGAACTGAAAATATTAAATAGAAGAAAATGGCAAACTGCCTCAAATTGTTTTGTCTTCTTATAATAAGAGTAAAAATGTGGTTCAACAAGTGGTGAAGTCTGAAACGCACCAAAATAAAGCCCAGGGCATGTGACTGTGAGAACAGAAAACGCACATGGAAGAGTCCTGAAGAAAGGGATACGGAGAATTTTTAAACGGCCACGGAGAAGTTTGATTTTCTATTAAAATGCTGTTTTATTTCACCTCAAACCAAGTTACTGCCAAGTTTAAAAGTGCTTATGATTCCCAATAATGTCATATGCCAAACAAAGCCTCTTCTGCTCATGCAGAAGCCAGGATGTGCCGTGAGGCCAAGACACCCACTGAGACCTTTCCCATTCCAAATCCCTGTGTCTGCACAGGGTGAAAGGGCCAGGGAACACCCGGAGCCAGGTCACAGCTACTCCAGAGAGGAAAAGTTCAAGCAGCAGTAGAAAAACACTTCTCTCCCCACTGGGCAAACCAGACTGCTTGGAGAAGGATTAAACACACCTCTCAGAGCTGGAATTTTTTACAGGGGCTTGGAGTGCTAGGACAAGGGAATGGCTTCCCACTGCCAGAGGACAGGGATAGGTGTGATACTGGAATGGAATCTTTTCCTGTGAGGATGGGGGGGCCCTGGCACAGGGTGCCCAGAGAAGCTGTGGCTGCCCCTGGATCCCTGGAACTGTCCAAGGCCAGGCTGGACAGGGTTTGGAGCAGCCTGGGACAGTGGAAGGTGTCCCTGCCCATGGCAGAGGGTGGAATGGGATGGGATTAAAATCCTTCCAACTCAAACCATCCTGGGACTCTATGATAGGATTCTATGAGGCAGATGAGGGGTGGGTCTAAAGCTAGATCTAGTCCCAACTAGACTCAGTATTTGTGCTGCACACTTTTCTTTGCACATGTACATGATAAAATTGTAATAGGTCTTCCTTTCTTTCCTTTCCTTGCTGGAAAAAAAAAAAGGAATTAAAGGCTCTTTCTGTCCTCCTTGAGTGCACAAATACTAAAACTAATTCATACATCCCTCCTACGTTGCGCCTTATGAATGCCAACTGCTTCCAAAGTTAAATAATTAAAACAAATGGTGTTAATCAGCATTTGAAGCTACATTATGCCTTCCCAACTCTCCCTTCCTGCAGCTCTTACATCCAGATGCTCTCCCAAATTAGAAGACACCCATGAAGCCAAGCATCCCCACACAAAAGCCCCCTGAAGCCCAAAGGCGCCGAGACACAAGACATGTTTGACGTTTCCAGCCAGATTTGCCCGGATCTAACTTAATGAGGTAAAAGCACAATAATGAACCAAAAAAATTAAATATACTCTAGGAGGAAATATTCCCAGCATTATTAACCCAATCAAAAAACTCCTAATCCTATTATGAACCAGAGGGTTCAGCTGCACCTCCAGCAGGTCCTGAACACAAAGGCCAAAAGAAGATTACACTCCTGGATTTATCAGCTATTAAATAACTCTCAGTTTCAAATCTCCACCTGCACTCACATATTCCTGCAAGCCTGGAATTTTCAAAATGCATTGGAAAGTTGCTGGGATAAAGCCTGACCCAGATGTACAGAAGGAAGCACAAGGAAAGAAGTGAGAAGAAAAAGAGGTCAAACTCTTGACTGGTCAAAAAAAAAAAATCCATTACTACATATTAATCTGGTTATTTAGGTAGGTTTATTGTTCACAAAACACTATCAGGAGTTAAGCTGTTTAAATTTGCTTTATTGTCATTATCTGGAATGGACAGAAGATCCAAGAAACTGGAATCTGCTGCTTGGCAGAGCAGCACAAACAGGCAATGTTTTTCTTCAGCTGGTCCAGCACCAACTTCTTCATTTATACCAGGAGAGTTTAATCTTTCATTCTGTGTCTACATCATGAATAAATACCCTGACTGACAACGGGAGTTACAGGATTCCAGGTGGTTTTAGCCAGCAGGGAATTGGCTATAATGGCACCTCACACAAAACAAGGAGGTTCCTACACAGGGAAGTTCTCTAGGGGAAGAGCTCCCTGCAAAGCTTGGAGACCAACTCGGATCAAGGGATCCACAACGATGCTCCTGATCACAGAAAAAGATGGACAGGGGGTTTATCTGAATGTGACAATGAAATTGGGAGCCCCTTGTGCCCCAGGGGCAGCGGAAGTTTATTATCTGATTTTATGCTGACTATTTCCTTCTAGCAAAGCACACGTGGACACAAATAATGAGGAATCATGGATCTGGAAGGGACCCACAAGGATCATCCAACCGCTGTCCCTGCACAGACACTCCAACAATCCCACCCTGGGCATCCCTGGCAGCGCTGTCCAAATTCTCCTGGAGCTCTGGCAGCCTCGGGCCCATGCCCCTTCCCTGGGGATCCTGAGCAGTGCCCAGCACCCTCTGGGGAAGAACCTTTCCCTGATCTCCAACCTAAACTGTCGTGGCACAGCTCCAGGCCTTCCCTCAGTCCTGTGCCTGGTCACCACAATCCGGGGGAAGATGAGTTTAACATGTATCAACCAGACTCCAAAGGCAGCTGCCTCCAACAGGTGGAGAGAACAAGGAGTAACACTCTCCACATCTCAGGGCACCTGACTGATCCCAGGGTACCAATGGGTGAGGTTATAATTAAATTACATTCCTCCTTCTGTTCCAATTTCCTAATAAACATCCCTTTATTAAAAGCATCTCAAATTGGGCTGCAGAAGATTGAAGCATTGAATAAACATCATGGTTCTGACAGGATTATTCCAGCTCCTGTAAAAAGCATCCAAGATCATAAAAGAGGGGCTTGGGGATTGCCTAATAAACACGCCACAGATGGCAGGCAGACTTGCTTCCTGGCACATATTCCCAGACCTGAAGGTACTAAGGAATGTCTCCCTGCTATTACAAATGCTAATTTAACGATGGTGACATTTTTGAGGACTAGAATGAGACCACAAAACTCTCTTCACTTCAGGCACAGAACCAGATGGTAACAAATTTCAGCTGGTACAATCTGTTCTGGATTTAAATTAGCCACCTAAAAGTCAAGGTCTCCGTGCACCAAGATCCAGAGAATACATCCCCCTTGCACTTTTGTTCACCTAGGTGCATCTCAACCTTTTAAGCTGCAGGTGAGGAATATCCACAACTACAGCAGCTCCAGAGGAAAGTCCCCGTCAATGCTGTGGGATTCTCTGCTCCCTGGGGGCTCCAGCATTCCAGCCCATTCCAAGAGGCAGCCGTGGGCAGGCAGGTGGGCAGGCAGCACCAATCTGCTCCATGCACAACATGTTCTTAATGAGAGCTGAAGCGATCCTGATTACAGGGGAAATTCCTGGCAATTTGTTCCGAGCATGGTTGCTTAATGCTTCCAAACTGTGGGCCTGAACCAGGAGAATCCCTCAGCATCCCACTGGAGCCACCAGTTCTAAAGCTGAGCCAGAGAAAGCCAAGAGTGTTTTCCAAACTGTTTACCCTCACATGCCCAGAACCCACTGCACTTGTTCCCTGGGATCCTCCAAAACACTCCCAGGTCACGAGGGGGATGAAACTGTCTTCTCCTGGTGCCCTAAGCTCTGCACACTGCCTTTGGAGAAGCCCTCTCTTCCTCTGTCCACCCCATGGGCAGAGGTAAGCTCATTCCTGCTGCTACCAGCCCAGCTGCTCTGGAAGTGCTCGGCTTTCCCATTATCCCATCCTACCATGGCTGCCCCATTCATCAGTGTAAGGCACAGCTGGAATGGGGCACATTTACAGCATTTCAGCTGCTCTCTGTTAAGGGCTCTGGGAATGCTCTCAGCTTGTTCTGGATTTTCCCATCCATCATGGGATGGTCCCTGACTGTCAATCCAGGCCTTGCCTGAGCTCTGGATAACCTGCTCTGGGAGCCATATCCAAGGAGGAACTGCTCTGCTCCTTTTCCAATGGCGTCTCCTTTCCTCCACACACTGAGAAAGGGAATTGTGTCAAACCAGCCCTTTCTGTAGCCTCAAGGCAGCAGAGGAGACAAAGGGGCTATGTCCCTCCATTCCCTGTCAGCAGGAGAGAAAGACATGCAAAACCCACCAGGAATATGAAATTTTATGTACTTGGGGCCACATTTGGCCATAACACCACTGCAGCAGCATGTGCTGTGCATTCCCCGGCACCAGAGCTCAGCACATTCCCGAGAGCAGCACTATGATTTCAAGGCCCTGGAATTTGGGAAGCAGAGATGCTGCCTGTTGCTGCAAAGACGGGGGTGTGGGGCTGTTCAACATCCTCACTGTGCTGCACAAGCTAATCCTGAAGGGCAGCTGAGTGCCGGAGAGTGTCCATCAGGAAAGCCCTCAGAGGAGGTGGAACACAGAGCCGTGCTCTTGTTTTGGCTATGTCAGATGGAAACAGTGGAGGAGTAAGAGAAAGGGTCACCAAGCACAGCACCACGGAACCAGCTGTTTCTGTCTGTTTAGATAAAGCTAAAGGAAAACAAAAGTACAACGTTCACTTGCACCTGACTTTTCAGGTTAAATATCCCATACATTCCCTGATCCCTGGTTTCCAAATTCCCTTTCAGACCACTCGGCACAATGTCATCATCTCATCACAAACCTACAGTGAACTGCTCCAGCTCCTAGAGCTCTGGCAAGGGACAGCAATTCCTTTTATCACGTACTAGAATTCAAGGTATTACCTCATCTCCCAGCCCCCAAACGTGCTGGGACAGGCAGCTCTGGAGCAGCCTGGACAACAAGGGGTCAGTGGTGGAACCAAAGCATTTGTTAAATCCTCATTCTCCTTTGGAGCATGGCTTCTGCCACGGGTGGGGGTGAAGGGTCTGGAGGAGCCACACGAGGAGCAGCTGAGGGCACTTGGTGTGCTCAGCCTGAAGAAGACCAGCCAGAGGGGAGACCCCATTGGGAGTTATAGCTCCCTCCTCCCGAGGGGCAGCTCTGATCTCGGCTGTGATCAGGCACAGGACTGAGGGAAGGGCTGGACCTGTGCCAGGGGAGGGTTCAGGATGGAGATCAGGGAAAGGTTCTTCCCCAAGAGGGAAGAGGGGAGGGTGCTGGGCACTGCTCAGGATCCCCAGGGAATGGGCACAGCCCCAAGGCTGCCAGAGCTCCAGGAGCATTTGTAAGGCGCTGCCAGGGATGCCCAGGGTGGGACTGCTGGGGTGTCTGTGCAGGGACAGGGGGTGGACTCTGATCCCTGTGGGTCCCTTCCAGCTGAGGACATTCCATGCTTCTGTGAGATCCCCACTTCAAGAAACTCTTGAGCTTGTGATGCTGAGATCTCACCTGGGTAAGAGCAAGGAGAGACTCTGCTGAGCGCAGGGCTGAGCACTCAGAGCAATATGCCCACACCAGCAGTGACACACATTCTATCTCTGCCCAAACTCCATTTAGTACCAAATGACATCCAAAGCCTAAAACATCCACCAGTATTTTCATTCACTACTGCCTCAAGAGCAGTGGAATTATTACCTTGGAAAGACTCACTTTGATGAGTATTTATTAACTCAGGGGTCTGATGGAAAAATCAATGACCCTTAATCAGACTCTAATTCAAACGAAGTGGTTTTGTCCTTATCTTTTATGCACAAACTCCCCCTCGCTACGTTAGGCATGACTGGACAAAGGCAAAGACAACCTCTGTTCAGTGTTCAATAATCAACACAAATAATGTAGTTATTTGTGGTTTATTCTGTTAAAGTAATTAGTAATAACACATTCATCTGAATTCCATGTCTGAGTCCCTTTATCTCTAATGGGAAACAGCAGGATTTAAGGTGCCCAAGAATCAGACAAAATTACCCAAAAATTACTCTCTAATCGCTTTCAAAAAGAAAGCAAACAAATGAAACCATGATGGAAATTCACAAACTACAAGAGGCGTGGAAGGAGGAAACTTCCACTCACCTCACTCTTAACACAAGCACCAGGGTGTTCCTTGAAGCCCAGGGGAGACAAATCACAGATGCAATGAACAGGTTAAGCTTTCAGCCACATCTCCATTTAGCTTGGGAATTTCTTACTATAACATAACACAGAAACCCAACTCCTGACAGGGGTCTGAAGTGAGATACACAGAAAAATATTCAGAATTTCTATTTACCCAAATCTCTAATAGTTCTGGGATATGGAAAACTGTACCTGGGGATAGGTTATTCTGTAAGGCTTTGATCTCCTTTCAAGCCTTACTGGTGTCCCAAGTGCAGGCATCTGCGTTTCGGTTCTTCACAAAATCTCAGAATAATTTGGGTTGGGATCAGCTCGTTCCAACTCTCCCCCGGCCACAGGCAGAGACAGCATCCAGCAGAGCAGGCTGCTCCAAGCCCTGTCCAACCTGGCATCATCACCTAACCTTCGCCCAATAGAGGTTCCTGAGGGGAGCCCTGACACTGGCCAGGAACGGACAGGAGCCACCATTTGTGCTGCTTCCCTGCTGAATCCCACCTTGGTAGGAATCACCTGGGGAAAAGTTCTAGTCCCCAGGCCTCTCTGGCCCCAAAGGCCACAATGCCCAAAGCTTCACCGGCCCCATACCCTGGGGTCCTGATGTTCCTCCCTGTCCCTGAGCACACAAGGGCTAGCTCCACACAGTGGGAGCACAGCCACCCTCTGGAGTCCTCAAGGGCCCTCAGCTGCCACAGAGGCTCTGAGGTCACTTCAGCAGCACGGCAGGGACACGAGCTGCCCCCCACTTCCAAGAGCCAGCAGAACAGGAAAGCAGCATTTTCCAGCTGGCTGGAGATTTGGCACACAGCCCACTCTCTATGGATGCACTGACTCAATGGAAAAATATTAAGGGAAGAAAAGAAATACCTTGATTACAATAGATTTAAAGAGGCTGCCCAGAATGTTCTCTTCTTCCCTTCTCCTCTGCCACATGAGTAGCTTCCCTGTGTTGGTGAGATTTACTAGGAAGGAATCTCTTGATCCCTGACAAAAGCCAGGCAGCATCAGAGGGTTTGCTCTGCAACCCTGCTGTGTCCTCCCTGTTCCATGAGCCTCAGTCCTCAACCCAGAGTCTTTAATCCCAACAACCCTGCAGCAAGAGCACAAGAATAGCTCCAACACCACTAAGGCCTGCCAGACACTTCAGTCTCTCATCTCCCATCCATGGAGGATGAGCACCTGCACACACCCAAAGACAACCACAAGTTTCACTTTCCCCGTCATGTTTTATCTAAAATGTGCATCATTCAGATGAAGCATTCCTTCCACGATCCTTTTCCAGGCATCTCCTGGTCTGGAAGGTCAGCTGCAGTCTAATGTTTCAGAGGCTGGCAGGGGGGCTTGGATCCATTTGAGGCTCTCCCCATCAGCTCCTCATTCCCAACCCATCCTCGGCCTCTCATCCTGATCTCCTTCCTCCGAACAAACCCACCCTCCTTAACAGCTGACCTGCTCAAACCTTCCTGCTTGATCCACACAGGTATAAATTAATCAAGAGCAAAGGGAACACCAGGCTTTCCTCTGTCTCACACCTCATTCCTTACACATCCCAGTTTCCTCATCCCAGCATCTTTCATCTGCCTTTCTCTCTTGCCCCATTACCTGCCTCTTTTGCCCGTCCTTTTTCAGATAAGCTTCTCCACTCTCAAGTCAGCCCTGCAGAATATTTATCTAATAGAGGCTACAAAGAGACCAATTCATTCCACTTATCTCACTAAACTCTATTTTCCATTCTTATTATGTAACTCCAATTTATCTCCTGTTCTGAACTTTCCTGTAACCAGCCCTTTTGTCTCATCTCTTTTATGAAAAATCATTTGTGCAACGCGTTTTCCTGACCCATTTCTTAGAATTACAGCACTGCACCACCTTGTACAAAACTCCCCTGGGAAAATCCCTGAGAGAGGACACAGGGCACTTTTAGGTTGTTTAACCTGGAAGTCAGGTCATGCCCCAAAATGCCTGATCCAACAGCAAAACACATTCCTCCTCATCCATAGTTGTTTTCTCTAATTTTTCAAGTTGCTTTTAGTTTCTGTTACAGACTCCACAAGAAACTAATGTCTAATAAACTTGCACTTAATTTAAAAATTAAATCACCAACTGATCATATTGGTGTGCTAATCTAAGTGCTGCCCTTAGATCACTGCAAGGTTCAAGCCACACTCTTTACTCATGTATTTCTACACTGGTCACAGACAACACAACTCAGTTGAGCAGAAGTTGAGAGTGGGATAGGAGGAAAAGGGGGAGGCTGGGAACGCTCTACTCCAACGCCAGGTCTTACCTGTGAGAGCCCAGGGGACGATGCATGTCCCGGTGGCGTTGCAGCAAGGTTTGGGTGTCCCTTATTTATTTCATGTGCAGTGTAAGGGGATGGGGCAGGAGGACCCGGTTGTCTTGCTACTTGTGTAACCTGTGTGGAGATAAACTGTTAGTAAAACATTACATTAGTAATCAGTCTGCAGAGACTCCATTGTATATATCTAGAGAGATAATATATATTTATCTAAGTGAAACACTGCACAAGTTATTTAACCACTTATGTGATTCAGGAAAATGTGGGAGGACCAAAAAATCAGATCACTAGCTGGAGTCACTGGTGGAAATGTGTGGGATCCCTTTACCTTCAGGCCTGAGACCTTCTGATCCCTCCATGACAAGCTATATCAAAAAATATTGGGATTTTGCAAGGGGATACATATTACCAGCAACAAAGTAAGGGGGAAATTTGCATATTCCTCTCAAAAAAAGAAAAATGAAGGACTGCAGAGAGGCCATGGTATCTGCAGGGCTTGCCACAAGCAAAGAATGAAATAGCAATGCAATTCATGTTTAAACCCTTTCTCAACTTCTATTAAAAATACTTAACAAAACACATTAAGCAAAATATTAGAAAATTTTTTTCATAGCACACAAATATTTGCTCCACTTTAGTATCGCCATGATCAAACTGTTTAAATATATTTTAGAGAGGGGCTTTAGTAAAGGGGAATCAAAGGAAAAAAGTCACACAACTATTGAGTGACAACTCCGGCTGTTCAACACAATTCCATTTTGGCAGACTGGGTTAAAACGCACACTACTGAAATTCAGCATTTGCTTCTCACTGACCTTTTCTCATTTATTTGTTTGGTGAAAAGCACCACTTAATCATGGAATGGTTTGGGTTGGGAGGGACCTTAAAGCACATACAGTGCGACCCCTGCCATGGGCAGGGGCACCTTTCACTGTCCCAGGCTGCTCCAAACCCCATCCAACCTGGCCTTGGACACTGCCAGGGATCCAGGGGCAGCCACAGCTTCTCCGGGCACCCTGTGCCAGGGCCCCCCATCCTCACAGGGAGAGATTTCTTCCCAGTATCCCATCTAACATTCCTCAGTCTGTGCTAAAGGCACCTGAAGCCCACACAGGCCACTGACACTATGCAGGCCAATGCATGCATAAATGTGCTTAGCAGGGTAAAGAAGGCAGAGAGTAACGGAGTATTAGCTCCAAGCTCCAAGAGAGCAGAAGTCAGAGTTCACCACTTAAGTGCTTTTTCCAAGTCACTTTATTGCACTCACTGTGTCCACGCCTGTCATTACAGTTCCTAAACCACCACAGCAGCTGTGCCAGCACCCAAATCCCAAGAAATCACAATGGGCAACAGCTCCAGCCTTGGGAATGGGCCAGGAGCCTTCACTGTGTGAAGATTCACAGCCCCTTAGCGCACATCAGAGGAAAGGGTGGGTCAGTCACAGAACCTCATCCTCTGTCCCCACTGGATCCTTCCCTTAGCCAGGGATGAATCATCTCTTTTTTGGGCTGATCTCTCTTGGCAGGTGTGCACACACAGCCTAAGTTGAATCAGAGCCAGCGTTACAGAGAGCTCCAGAAAACTTTCCACAGCCCATCCCCAAGAAAATTAAACTCTCCCATGACTCCTGTGTCAACCCTGAGAGAGCTGTCATGTCAGTCATGCAGCACTCGGTGCTTAGAAGTGACTACGGATTGTGAGAGATATCAAATAATGCAGTCAGGGAGGGGGAGGAAGCAAAGGCAACCCAAAATACAAGGAAATCATTCCTATCAACAGCCCCAGTGGCAGGTTGTGCCCGTGCTCCTCAACAGGATTCTCCTTGAATGGCACTTCTTGGGGGAAAAGAGAGGTTATTTTGTGACAGCTGTGAGACTTCAGCCACTGCCAGTTTTGACCTCCCTACTCTCAGCAGTGCAAACATTGCTCCAGCTAGGGCTGGAGCCAACCAAAATCCTCTGATCCAACAGCAGCCAAGTCCACACAGGGCTTTGACAATGGGGACAGGGGCACTACCAATACCCCAAGGTCGGTGTGAGCATCTCGCAGTCCTCCTTCTCCTCAGAAATTACAACATGCAAATAGAATCATGGAATAGAATCCCAGAATCACTAAGGTTAGAAAGCCCTCCAATATCATCTAGTTCAACCATTAACCCAGCACTGCCAGGTCCACCCCTAAACCATGTTCCCAAGTGCACATCCCCACACCTTCCCAACACTTGCAGGGATGGTGACTCCAGCACTGCCTTGGGGAAAATAACCTAAGTTGGAGGTTACTGAAAGACATCAAGAAATGCTCTCATGATTGGATCTGAAATCTGGAAGCTGAACTGAGAGGAAAACTGCAGCTGCTTGAACGACTGCATGAGATACCCTCATGCAGTGCACTAGATACATGACAGACACAGGTCTGGACCTACTAAAATTGGCTTGAAAGCCTAACGAAGGCAGCAGAACAATTATAAAATTGTACCATCTTGACAGGTTGGCAACGGCACACTTGGAGAGCATCCCATAGGAGCCTATCACTGATTTTCCAGGACCTCCTAAGGCTAGCCAAGTCTAACTTAGTGCACCCAAACCAAGGACTGGTGTTTGTTCCAGCAGAAGGAAAAGCACAGAGAGCTTTTCTCAGCAGCTACAGCAACTTTGGAGTTTCCACACCTTCCTCTTTCTACAATGAATTATTTACAAATAAATTGAATTATAAGATACTGATTTGAGTGTAAACAAGTAGGAAACGAAGACAAACTTGCTAAATGTGTGTGTTTTTTCAGTAATTTTTAACAAAGGTAGAAGGTAGAGACCATCTAAGCTCATCGCTCCTGGGGTACCTGCACCCACAGAGCCCACGGTATGGTTTGCTGTTTCTTAAATGGTCTGAGATGACTATGGAAGTAAATATCCTCCTTAAATCTATAGGTTAATTTTTTCTCCTAAAAATGGATACACAAAATTACATATTAATTTGCTAGAGCATCACTTTCTATTTTCCCTGAGTAGCAAGAGCTAACTACAGCTTTCCAGAAGCCTTAATCCTGTATTTTAAAAGAAGCAGGTAATGAAATAAAAAATAAAATCTCATCTGGAATTCTTCCTTTTCTTTCTGAGATCTTCTACACATTTTGGGTTTAGCATCTTCTACAAGTTTGGGATTACTCTTTACCACACCCCAGTCCCTGGTTTCGGGTACTTGAGAAACTGTGACTGCCCCTGGATCCCTGGAAGTGTCCAAGGCCAGGCTGGACAGAGCTTGGAGCAACCTGGGATAGTGGAAGGTGCCCATGGCAGGGGGTGGCACTAAGTTTAAGGACCCTTCCAACCCAAACGATTCCATGATACTAGGCTNGGGGACGACCAACAGGACAAAAAGCAACCAAACACCCCAAGAGCGACCCAAGAGTGATTGACGGAGTCAACCCTTAGTCCTTAAAAATCTGGGACAAGGGGGTTCTTCAGCCCCTCATTTCCCCATTACCTTCTTTGCCCCCAGCCTGACAGGAGGTGGTAGCTGCTTCAAAGGCACATGGGGGACAGCAATTACCGAGTGGCTTCAACCAGCGTCGGGATCCAGTCCCACCACAGGGATCCTGCTCCAGGCTACACCTGACCAAGTGCCTTCTCCTCAGACAAACACACCTTGTTAACACTCACTCCCCATCGGCTCTCACCCAGAAGTCATTCACAGAAGCATGGGGGTTTGGGTTGGAAGGAACCTTTTAATTCATCCCATCCCATGGGCAGGAGCTGGACCTTCCACTGGACCAGGTTGATCGGGGCCTCAAGTTTGCCCTCAGCTCATGAAAGTTTATCCCAGAGTAGTTTTGGCCCAAGCTTCAGCACTTACAATCACAACATGCTACTAAAGCAGTTGCAAACCTCCACCATAACCTGCCCAAAACAGTTATTTGTGCAAAAACTGGATGTCCATGAACATCGTTATTCTTCTTACCCAATTCCAGAGTTGTGCCTCATGCTGAATTTGAATGTCTGCTTCTGCTCATTCATCTCATTTTCCCTAGATTCAGCCCCATTCCCCTGGGCACAGGGCAGGGATGGCTGGTGGGATTTACAGTCATCTTTTGTGCAGTTCCCTTCCCTTTCAAAAAAAACTCCAACCTGAAAAACTCTGTTGAATATATTTCTTTGAAATAATTTACAATAGAAAGAATTTCATTCTTATACTCCTTCTGAACTCAGCAGCTTTGGGGTCTTTCAGAGGCCACACAAGTAATCACCCTCATTTCTTGCAATGTAGAGGATTAGGAAACACCAGGCAAGAAGCTGTTTATAGGACAACCCCCAGTCTTTATATCCAAAAGTAGCTCTGCAATAAAGCATTCTCCATTATTGATGAGGGAAAATTATTACAAGGTTAGTTCATTGAAATAATTATTTCCAACTATGATCTTTCAAATCATTTTACTGCTGGATTTCTATATTAAAAAACCCAAACCAACAACCCACTCAGTATAAGATGTCACAATAAATAAACAAAGATGACTTATGATGAATTTAGGTGGGGTTGGTTTTAATACCAGTATGATTTCCTTGCTAAAGAGGTTCTACCAAAGTCTCGTGAATTTTGAGCATCTCCAAGTTCTCACACAAACTTCATCCCACTTGGCCTCTTCCTCACCTCCTACCTCTGTCCCACTGGAAAACTTGTGCCTCAGATTCAGTTTCATTATTGGGGCTCACAGTGGAAGCCACATGATTTTCCATTCCTATTTTTGTAGCTAGCTGTGGGAAAAAAAAGCTCTGGAATGTGCAACCAAGGTACTGATAATGTATGTGGAAAGGCATGGAAAGGATAATTGAATTATTTTTCATCTTTATCTAACTAAAAATTGGGGTTTCATCTGTGGGTTGCCCATATCTCAAATTTCTCCCCACATCAGCCATGCTCTGAAAAAACACACATCTCTGGAAACCACGATCCATAATTGACGTGGAATCCCACGGAAGATGTGCAAGCAAATAAAACGCTGATGGGGAAAAGCAGCCCCTGAGTACTGAGGATGCACTTGAAGGTTGGACTTCAAGATGGAGGTGGAGGCCTTTTCCAACCTTCATGATTCTGTGACCCCACAGTGCTCTTCAAAATGACTGTTTAATGCAAACCCAGGCCTTAAGCACATGGTGCTTGTCCTCACGTAACAAACCACAGAGACCTTTCATGAATGAATTTGTCAAGGCCCTCCCATCATGTGCTTTTTCCTTCCCAATTCATTTTTCCCTGGACTCCCTCTGAATCTGAAATCTGCCTGGGGCTTCAAATGGAAGTCTGAAAGGAACCCAACTGAGACATTTCTCTCCTTTCCCCAAAACATGGTATTTTCTCTCAAACTTGTGCATTCTCAAATCCTGGAACTGAGATATTCCCAGCCCTGTCTTCTATTCCTGTGAAATAGCAAGGAGTGATATTTTTCCACACTGAATAGCTATTTTAGGTCATTCTTCACAGTTACTTTTCTATTTTGCATTAATTCAAATTTTTACAGTCATATTTTCCCCACAGGCATCTGCACTATATCTTGGGAAGAATGAATTGAAAAAAATAATCTTCTTTAAAGGATTTCAGGTATTTTAAAGTGTTTTTTAAGTGTTGTATGGGGTATATAAAAGATAATACAAATTGAATTATTTATTATAACTGTTTGTACATTTATGTTCACATAATGGTTTGGGCTGGAAGGGACCTTAAAAGCTTGTCTTGCTCCATGGGCAGGGACACCTTCCAGTATCCCAGGCTGCTCCAAGCCCTGTCCAACCCGGCCTTGGACAGTTCCAGCCATGGGGCAGCCACAGCTTCTCTGGGCACTCTGTGTCAGGGCCTCCCCACCCTCACAGGGAAGGATTTCTTCTGAATTTGTTCCTTTGGTTTTGCTTTTCTGCACACAAATGTTTCTATATCAGATATTGGGAACAGAGGGTGCGCAAAGCCT
This sequence comes from Cyanoderma ruficeps, assembly GCA_008694505.1. Classification (NCBI taxonomy): domain Eukaryota; kingdom Metazoa; phylum Chordata; class Aves; order Passeriformes; family Timaliidae; genus Cyanoderma; species Cyanoderma ruficeps. The sequence goes on from VZDJ01000012.1 coordinate 548,239, forward strand.
GCAGCTCGGCTTTGTTGATTCACTGCTGTCAACACCACAAACCTCAAAATCTTCAACCTTTGTCAGAGCTGTATCCCAACCATTCCAGCTCACCTGGATGGGAATCCATGGCTCCCTGGCCACCAGACCACCCACGGCCACACCTGAGTCCTGCCACTACAGACACCTGAGCTGCTGCATTTCTGGAACCAATGGGCACTTGGCAGCACTTTTACCCTTAATCCTCCCCACAGCTCAGCTCAGCACCCGACAGCCACAGCAGAGGAGGTAGGACAGAGCTCCTCTACAACCCAAAAAAGGGAACAACTAAATATCCTCATTATCATTGAATCGTCATGGAATGATTGGGTTGGGAGGGACTTTAATCCTCATCCCAATCCACCCCTGCCATGGGCCAGGACACCTTCCACAATCTCAGGCTGCTCCAAACCCTGTCCAGCCTGGCTTTGGACACTTCCAGGGATGGGGCAGCCACAGCCTCTCTGTTCTCACTCTGGGGAAGAGGTGCTCCAGTCCCAGGTCCTGCCAGGGAGCCAGAGCCAAGAACTCCATCCCCAATCACTCCTGCAAACAGGGAAGGAGAAAACCTTGCACAGCAGCTTATGTTTTTCTATAAGCAGCTTATGTTTCTGCATAAAATGTAGTGAATTTATCCCATCTACAGCTTTTCTTCCTGTCTTCCAAATAATTAAAAGAGCAGCTTAAAAGCAGGGTTTTTTGGCATTAAAAATATTTGCATTATCCCAACTAGAAAAGCAAAATATGGCTTTCCCAGGGCTGTGCTGATTTAGCAAAGCTTATAAATAACTCTGGGCTTCCAGCTATTGCCATTGGAAAAAAGGAATTAATAAAAGAAAAAGATTATCATGTTCACTAATAAACATTGCTGTTTCTAAGCTAAATTTCTATAATAATCAATATTATACATTAACATTCATCTAGGACAACGAGCCAAACGCACCTATCCTAAATATTCTATTTACTATCAAAATACTCCTTCATCTGTACAATGGAATGTTTCACATGAAAACAAATATTTCCTGATTATTTTTCTCCCAACACGGTATTAGAAATGTGAAGGCACTAGTACTCAAAACAATCAGTCTGTCGGATTCAGGGGAAAGGAAAGAGACGGACTGACACAAGTGAAAATATGGACAAAACTCTGCCACTCCAGTGGCACTGTTGGGAAAATGCACTCTCCAATATGCTAAATAAAACTAGAGACATTTAAAAATACCAATGGACCCACAAGTCCTCCAAAGATTTCTTCCTTTCTTGCTCCCACGCAACAAAAAGTTCTTCATAAAATCACAGAATTATTAAGGTTGGAAAAAACCTCCAAGATCGACCAACGTTCAACCAATACCCCAATGCCCACCCAACCCCTGTCCCCAGGTGCCACATCCACACATCTTTTGAACACTTCCCTGGGCAGCCTGTGCCAATGTCTGACCATGCTTTCAGTGAAGAAATTTTCCCAATATCCAATGTGAACCTCCCTTGGCACAACTTGAGGCTGTGTCCCTTTGTCCTGTCCCTTGTCTCCTGGGAGCAGAGCCCAACTTCCCACCTGGGTGCATCTTCCTGTCAGGGAGTTGTGGAGAGCCAGAAGGTCCCCCCTTCTTCTACTCACACGCAACCAAGAGAGTCTTTTTGAGCACCATTTATTTCAGGGGGCAAAAAGGAGTTGCATTTTTTCCAAGGTATCATTTCTACCTGCAGAGTTTCTGACTGCAGTGGGGTTCTGCACACCCACCTGACCCCCTCGCGCTGCCCCAGCCCCAGCGGATACTCACAGTGCTGTACACAGCCGAGACGGTCGGAGTGAAGATCCGATCCTCCAGGGGCTGCTGGACAGGACCTCGGGGGATTCTGCAACACAGCGAGTCAAGGAAGGCAGCGTGGAAGGCAGGGCCGTGCTTGGAGACACCCCCAGGGACACCCCACCCCAGGACCCGCGGCCTGGCAGTTCTGATCCCTCGGGATCTCCCGAGGCTCCAGAGGCAGCTGTTCCCACACTAGGAACGGGAACCAACAGCAAACTCATTATGGAATAATCCACAAAACCTTGGGCTTGTCAAGAGCGTCCCCCACCTCTGCTTTTATCTGAAAGGGAAAAGCCCCCGAAGCCACAAACCCTCTGCATTCAGTGGACAAACCCTGCAGATCAGCAGGGCACTGCCACACAATGGCAGCTCCTGTTTTGCTAACCACGCAGGAATCCTGCTGGAATTGTTTCCTTGTTTGTCTCTCTTCATCCAGTGACTCCTCTCCTCATCCACCCACCACAAGAAAGGGCTGTCAGAGGGATGGGAGGTTTTGAGGAGCTGCTGTGGGGTGACTTAAAGGCAAATTGTTCGAGTTTTCTTAATTGTAAAGGCACTGTGGAAATCTAAAGGAGAAAAAAGGGGGAAAAAAACCTATGCACAAAACCCCCCTGCAACAGAATCTGGTTTATTTGTGGAATAAAACAGGGCGATGCAGGGATCCAAAAGAATAAAAAAGCCTGACTTGGGTAACACCTTGTGGCCTCACACAGATCCAGACCATTGGGTATTACCTAATGCTCACTGTCATGGAAAAGACACTTGGTGAAAAGTTTTCCTAAAGACCATAATCGGATTTCACCTTTTTGCTGTTTATATTTTACACACCAAAATTTCATGGGAAATGACTACAGCTGGACTGACTGAGGTTCTTGCACACATGGAAGGACACAGATCTCACGTGTTAACATGGTGGGATACTTAAAAAGAAAGTAAAGTCATTAAAACACTTCTTAGTTTTATTCAAACAAGGAAAAAGACATTGCTAAGTTAAATCCTGAGCCCAGATTAGTCTGAGTCAAAATTTCAAGAGACTCTTTGCACCCCAAGTTTGATCCTCAGATTAATGCTGCTGCCAGGGACCTCAGATTAAAGCTTTGCAGGGACCAACATCACAGTGACAGGACTGATCCTGCCAGCACTGACACAACTCAACAGCTACCCCAAGCTCCACAACCCCAACTATTCTCCTTAAATTGGATCAAATGTTAAGATGGAAGTAAGGACTGTTCAGACACAACCTGTTCTGCCCCTGCCAACTGCTCACAGTACATCCCAGCCAGATCCTCCTCCACCAGTGCTGAGGCAAATTTACACCATCAGAAGCACACACAGAGTTAAATTTACAGTCTTGCTCTCCTCTGGCTCTGAACTCACTAAAAAGCTCTTCCTCACCAAACAGGCTCAGAAATTGTTCTAAAACTTCTCAGTTTTGTTATATATTCAATGTTTGAGCCTCAGACACAATAAAAAGCTGCTTGATGGGATTAAGCTGGGAAGAGCCCAGCCCTGAGCATTGCAGCACCTTTGCAGAGAGGCCCTGGCCTGTCACCCTGGCAGGTGACAGGGGACAGCTCAGGGCCAGCTCCAGGGCAGGAGAACCAGGAACGGGATCTGGCCCTGCTGGTGCTCATTCACCCTACATCTCTTTTCACCTTTTTTTAATGACGGCAAGAATTCGTCTGCAGGGTCTAAGGCTTATCTGCATTTTGCTCACCTGCCAGCTCAGGCCCAAGTGGTGTCATTTGATAAACAGAGAGTTTTTTAACAATCAAATGGGATTTAAAACTGTGACTCAGCCAAACAACAGTAAGATTTGTCACAAACTTCAACAGAGGCACTCCCAGCCTTCATCCCAAGGATCTTGCATTCACCCCCACGTTTTGGAAAACAACAAAAAAGGCAAAATCTGGGAAAGAAGGATTAAAAACATACTGGAAGATGGAATGAAAACTCAAATTTCCTGCTGTAGCACCTTTTCCTCTCTCCCACAACATCCCTATGACAGGGATGACAGCCCTAGGCCCAGGATGGAGCTGCCCCCCTTGTGTCACAGTGGAGATTTCCCTTCTCCAGGCACTCCTGACAATTCATTGAAGCAATTGCTACTTCAAAAGGGATCATTCCTGAGTTTGGAAAAATGGTTTCATCCTTGACAAGGTTGGGATTTATTTTCTTATTTTAGAACTTACATAAGTCAGGAGGAAATAATCTCCTTTGAGCAGAGCAACTGCTCTTTTTGCACCCAAGAAGAGCTGCCTGAAGGAAGGAGCAGTTTAGATGGCTTTGCAGAGTTGGAGTCACTGTTTAAGATCTCTCCTAGGAAGGGATGATTCTCCCCAGATCCGGAAAAAACCTTTTAAGTCCTTTTTGCCAAAGGATTTGACCTGGACACAAGACTGATAGGAACAAAATGTCTTAAATTCCAGTAAGCCTTAATGAAGTAATGGTTGGAGAAAGTGATTATTTCCAGCATCAAAGTTATGGCATCCACAGACAGACTCTCTCTCCAAGAAGTTGGGCAAGTAGAAGGGTTCCTGCTTGCCTGAGAGGAGCTAGGCAAGAGGAAAGACTCCTGGTTCCCACCAAGCCTCCTGGAGCTTGTTCCTGCTCCCCAGTGGAAATCAACACCTTCCCTCTCCCTCCACCTGCCAAAGGAGCCTGTTCTGGGATAACAGCTGCTGTTACTGTGGGAGAAGTGAGCTAGGGTGACAGCAAAGTTCATCACGACTTGTGCTGATGGCAGGCTCTTCTCCTAGGAATGGGTTAAGTGACAGCATGGACACTCCACCAAGGGAGGTGAATGGCTCAGGGCAGGCAGGTGGGAGGCAGAACCTCTCCCAGCAGCATCATCCCATCTCCGTGCACATCCACACCACCCCCAGGGCACTCACTCATCTGCCCTCACAGATTTTGGTGCCACTGGGGCTGCAGGTCCCAAAATGCAGCCTTGGGATTGCTGCCCTCAGGCTGACCCAAGCACACTCAAGTGCAGGAGTTAAAGTCCAGCCAGCCCAGCCTTGCTGTAGCACTGGATTCACCACAGCCAGGAACACCTGGACATCCTGAGTAATTCAGGCAGTTCTTTCATGTTCCAACCCTGCCATACTGAGATTCAATCCAGGAGCATCCTGTGCCCTCCTTTTTCCTCCCCCTCCTCCTCCCCTATATCCTGCCACGCACATCACTGATTTGTGCAACTATGCTCCGAAATCATCCAGGGGGGTGGGAAGAGCGGGGGGCGGGAGGAAGCAAAGATAACGAAACCTCACAGTTTTCAGAGCTCCTTCCACAGGAAAAAAAGATGAGGAGAGCAATAAAGCAGAAGAACAGGAGCAAGGAAACCCTGTTAAATCCAAGAAGAACCTCTTAAAGCACCATCACGTTGGTAAAGTGCAGCCTCTGCTTTGCTCATGCAAAGTTGAATGACTCTTTAGAGTTCTCCCTGCTCCATCAGCATCACACCAGGATCCAGGAGAAGCATGGCAACCCCGGCAATACCAGCACTGGATTCTCCTCGTTGCCCTTCAGGGCTCATTAACTCACAAAATATATATTTAAAATCTCACCTAAGTGACATACTTCTGGCAGATTCATAAACAAAGACACAGTTGCAATGGGAGTTCCACCTAGTCCCCATCTGGCTGCAGCAGCGACTACAAGCTGGGGAATTTTGGGAGCTATTATAGACCCAGTGGGAGAAGGAACGCTGGCTGGAAACCAAACAGAATTTTGCTGGAAACCAAACATCTCCCCTAAAAACTGGAGGATATCTGTTAATTAGACAGCCACAGCCACACTCTGAGGAGAAGGGAATATGTGACTGCTCTGTAAAGTGATTAAGGAAAAAAAATCCAGCCTGGAGCTGCTGGAGCAATCAGTGACACTGCCAAATGCTGAGTGAAATGACAGTCAGCAGGAATTCCTTGCAGAAATCACACTGTATCACATTTCTCTGCTTGCTCCAATCATACTACAGAACTGCAATTCTGCGAGATTGCTGTGTGCTGTTACAGACCTGGAAACACACACCAAAATCAGCCCTTCCATCAGGAATTTGTACAGGTTTCTCTGCTCCGAGATTGCAGGAAGACAGAAAGAACACTATTCCATTTTCTCCCAAAGTGGATTCATTTACCTTCAAACGGTGCTTCTTACTTAAGCATATTTCAGCAACTAGCAACCATTTTACCCCAAGCATCACTGGCCTCTCCTCCCTTCTAGCTCACAGCTCCAAGGAAGCCCCTTTTCCCAGGAATAAAAAACACCCACGGTACCCACGGGCACCTATGCAAACACCTTACACAAAACCATTCCAGAACTCCTGATTTTCATCCCTGTCCAGAAATGGAGCCAGTCTCCCACCAGCTTCCCCAGGTTATATAACCCCACACATGTCCCCACTTGTACTGAAACTGTGCGTTAAAAATCCCAAGGAAAAACCGTCAAACAAGATTACAGAAAGGCAAGAAATCACATCAGATTTGAGCATTTCTTACAGCTTTCTGGAGCAAGAAATCTATAAAACCCCTCCAAGCATGCAGGGATGTGATGGCAGGGAGCTTTCCAGGAGCGTGTTTCTTTTTTGCAGCCTCTTCTCTATTCAGCATGCAATTAAAATGCAGGAGGTAAACACCCCAACAGCAGCAACACTTCATTGAGCCGGCTGGGAAGCCACATGGCTCTGAAAAGGTTCAAAGGGAAAAGCTCTGCCAGTCACAGCAGATGGAACTTCCCTGGCATCACCCACCCTTCCCAGCTCCACGATCCTCACTCACTCACGGGGCCAAGCCTTTTGTTCAGCATGCTCAGTCTTACCTGGCAGTGAGCTCCAGCAGCGAGATCCAGGGAGCTCTGTCAGTGAGGTCTCGGAGAGCTCTGTCAGTGAGATCCCAGAGAGCTGACTATGAGATCCTGGAGAGCTCTGGCACTGAGACCCCGGAGTCCTGGCACTGAGATCCCAGAGAGCTCAGCCAGGGAGACCCCAGAGAGCTCTGGCTGCAAGCCAGCTCAGCAGTGCATCCTCTCTCCACATGCATCAGCGAAGCCCACAGCTACATCCCATCACTGCCACATCCCATCATGGCCACATCCCATCTGTGCCACGCTGGGCTGGCTCAGAGCTCTTCCTGCCCATCCCTGCGCAGGCAGAGCTTGAGCTCTTAAAGAGGCAGCACAAGGGGGACCTCTGTGGGGTTTGGTACCCGAACACTTCAACGTCACTGCAATCTTCCCTGACTTCCCTGCTGTGCACACAGCGGAAAAGGGATGGGAGGCAGCATCATGCTCCCCTTAGGAAGCTGATATGGGATAATAATTAAGCCAAGCTTATAATGGAAAGGATAAGGGAAAAAGATGAACTCCCCCATAGCACAGTGGTCTGGAAAGCTGCATGACAATGAATGAGGAGCTCAGAAAGCATCAGTGCTCCCTATCAGAAGAATTAAATCACCCACAAACTCCTCAGCAGGAAATTTTGCAGCTTTGTTTCCCCTCAGCTTTTATCTCGCTACTCCCAAACGTAGCACCACAAACTCCTTTACTTAGCAACTACTTCAGCAATCAATTTTCTCTTCAAAATCAATCCCTCTTTTGACAGATCACGTTTCAGAAGCCCGAGGAAGGAATGCTGGCAAAACAAACTACAGCCTTTAGAAGACACAACAACAACAAAATCACAAAGCAAACTCCATCAAGTGACACATCACCTGGGAAAAATTAAAATACGTAAGATCAAAACAATGTCGTCATCTCTCCATGCTGAAATATGACAACCAAACTGACTTCTTCCAAGGAAAAATAAAATTTGGGTTACAAAGCAAGTTACTCCAAACTTAGGGAGAGGCAGGACTGATGCTGCCTGGGTGACCATAATTCAATCCTCCTGTGTACCTGCAGAATCCAGCCCCTAATTACAGAGGTCCATGCTGATTTCCCCCATTCCCTGTCACCTCCACATTTTCAGCTCTTACAGGACTCGAGCATCCTGACCCTTCACAGCTGAGCTACTCTTGCTCATAACAGATGAGAGATAATCCATATTACAAAAGTCAAGACCAACATAATTCAAGGTCTTTGGAAAACATTTAAAGACCCCACCTAATAAAATGCTGACGCTCCCTAACCATTCCCCTCCCTCCATCCAATGACATATCCCATCCCCCATCCTTGCTGATGTGTTTGGGTGGGGTTTTTTTGTCTGTTCAGGGTTTTTTTGGTAGTGGATTCTCAACAAGGGGATGAGGCCTTTTGGCTGAGTCTCAAAGGAATGAGGTGGTCTCTCTATGAAAAGAGTGCTTTTATTTCAGTTTTCTCAACTGGATGCAACTGCTCTTGCACAATGTGACGGGATGTCAGAACAAAGCACAATTCTAAGCCCTGACTATATAACAGGTCAAGCTCCACTGGTACTTCAGTGTTTGGTTTTATTGTTATTATACCAGGGAAAACCAAGTACAACTGTTTGCTGAAGCACTCAGAAGTATGGCCACGGTTAAGAGCTGCAGGTGAGGACTTCCTTAAAAGCCCACGGCAGCTTTACACCAATACTTAATTCTGATCTAAGGACTATTTTTGGCAAGTCAAATGTTTTTTTAAAAAAGGAACACAATAAGAAGTGCTTTCAAAGTGGCAAAAATGGGGCTCATGGTTTAAAAGTACTGAGATTTTTAAGAGGAGCAGTACATCATCCCTGTCAACAGATGCAAACCTCCAGGGTCTGCAACTTTCCAGAATGACTTATCCCCAGAAGGATCAGATGGCAAAAGCCATTATTAAGCTTGTTTCAATATTTTATGGCCCAGTATAAAGCTCCTTAGTGCCACATGTGTAGTCAATGTTCACAGCCCAAGTGCCATTTATCAGACATATAAATTTTAAGTGAATCAATGAAGTGTTTGTACAAACGACCTCTTTAATCCTTCATGTATTTTCTGTATTAAACTGCATCACTGAATTATCTTTAAAGTCTTGTTTATGGGCTATTTTATACTTGGAACAAAATCTTAAATAAGGTATTTATCTTCTCCTTTTGTACCAGAAATGCACCTACATAAATATTGTTGATGTTTCACCACTCCTTCATTGCCTCATTCAAAATCCCTGACTGCAGGACTCATTCCTTGCTCCCCAACTGAACTCAGATGATAACTGGAAGTTATCTTCCTGTTCATCCCTCTGCATTAAGTGCTCCTCATTAAATCATCTTCCCCAATCTCTGTCTGGATCCAAATGTTACAATGAGGCTTTCCCTGCTTATCCCAGCTTATGCTGTGCTCTAAATGAACACTCTCCTCATAACAAAACTTGCCTCAAAATACATCTTGAGCTTTTGCCTAATTATGTATCATTAATCTCAGCATCAGCCTCCAAATAATCCCAAACACTGCCTTTCCCTGCTGTCTGCCACACAACGTCCCCTGAGCTGCACTTGCACGGAGCTGAATGGGAACAGGGAGAACTTTCCAAAGAGAAAGGGCACACAAATCCTGATGAACCTCAATGCCTGTTGGAAAACAAGCTTTCCAGGACCGAAAATTGCAGTTTGAAAGGAAAATGTGACCTTCAGATGCTCACTGAACAGTCCCTCTCCTGTCACTAATCAGATTCCTGCTCCTCTCCCTTCAGGAGTCCTGACACGCTTCAGGAATCTGCGGATGGAGGCATTGGCATGTCCAACTGTGTGGCCAAAGTTCAGGAGCAGAGCCCACCTGGCACATCCCCAGCCCTTCTGTCTGAGCAGCCACTGCAGCAGCCACAGCCACAGTGCACGGCCTGTTTGTACCCGAGCACGTCTCCAAATCCTCCAACTTACATCCCTTTAAATATCCATTCCACAAAATACCCCAAGATCCCAGACTGGTTTGAGTTCTGAAGGTCCTCAAAGCTCATCCAGTCCCACCCCCTGCCATGGGCAGGGACACATCCCACTATCCCAGGTTGCTTCCAAGCCCCGTCCAACCTGGCCTTGGACATTTCCAGGGATGAAGCAACAACAGCTGCCCTGGGCAAGCTGTGCCAAGGCCTCTCCATCTTCACAAGGAAGAGTTTCTGCCCAGCATCCCATCTATCCCTGCCCTCTGGCAGTGGGATGCCATTCCCCTTTGTCCTGTCAGTATCTGCCTGTATAAAAAGCCCCTTTCCCCTCATCCTTTCCCTTCCATCTTTGGTCCATATGTGATAATCTCACAGTCAAGCCAAACAGGAATGCCAAAGGAAAGCTGGGGGCTAGGGGGAAGAAAACAGAAAAAACAACCCCTTTGTTGCAAATTGTCTGTATTCCCAGCATCCCACTGATTCCACTATGTTTTCAAATACAAACCAGCATTATTGGGAGCACCAGCTGCAATAGTTCCACCTGCAGACAAGCACTTAATTAGCCAGAGCTCATTACTTCCAGGCTCAGTTTTGCATCTCTAAATTAGCCAGCACTGACACAGCTCACCTGCACTAAATCACCCCAGACCTCGCCTCATCCCACACGTCTCCTCCCGTGCAGAGAGCTCCAGGGGGCTGGCAAGACCCACACCCGAGCAAACGCCACAAACTCCCAATCAATTCTTCTGCCCAATACAAATGTGTTTCTAAGAGCAACCAGATTTTGTTAGTTCATCTCTGTCTCTCTCCACTGCAACCTCAGCATGGAGGCAAACTGGCTATTTTCAGCTGAGACCTGGAAAGGTTGTTTGGGGTGGAAGAAACTCTGTCTAAACCCTGCTAATCCTGCTGGGATTTTCCTTGAAGCGGGATGTTGGTGGGTGGGGGACGGGTCTGAAGGCAACACACAGAATACTTCTGTAACTGTGAACTTTGAGGTGTATTTTTTAATGGTCCCAGAAGCGTTCACAGCACAGCTTGAATAAGGTTAAATCCAGGTTTCAACCAAGCTGTGAAATATTAGTAATTACCAAAAAAAAGCCACAGAGGCTCCCTGGGTTGTGCCTGTGCCAGCTCAGTTAACATGGTGAACAATGTGCCAGGAGAACATCTCTCGCTCAGCTACAGACAACTTCTCACCTTGTGAGGACAAGCTGACTTGTCCTCTTTCCTCCATAAAACACCAGCCACTTCCATATTTTTTCAATACACATTTTACTCTCAAAATATACGGACTCTTCTAAGAAATGATAAAGTCAATACATTTCATCAGCACCTTTCAACTGGAAATCATGGCACTGCCACGGAGAAGCAACAGCTTCACGGGGAATGTGCCGAGGTAGCCTTAAAATTCCATTAATTTTAGGAGGGTTATTTATGATTGTACTTGTCCATGTTAATTGAAACTCCCATTAAGCTGCAGGAAACAGGCAATGCTCAGGAACCTAGAGCAGCCCTACCTGTCTTCCAACAGACCCTGCTGCTCCAAGTGATTCCTCACGGCTCTCTAGCTACAACCCCAGGGCAGCCAGCTTGTAAACAGCCCAAAATGTTAAGACGGGGTAAAAAGGCTCAACAAGGTGAGCTCAGGGGACTCCAGCTGAGTTCTGGAGAATTGTCTCTAAGTTACAGAGGACTATGGTGGGCCAACATCCCACAAGATATTCTAGATGAGGCCTGAACCCCAAAATGCATCCAGTAAGTCGGAAGCAGAGCTGTGTTAGGCAAGCAGCGTGCACGCTCAGCCAGCTCAGAACAGCTTGGCCCCAAACACAGTCCCAAAGTCCCAGTCGGGGCAATGCCAGGAAGTTGGACCCATGCCATGTGATAAGAGGGCTAAATACCTCCTAAAATTCCATTAAATGACCACAGACCTCTGCTGGAGCTGTGCTGCTCTCAGTAATGATTAAGCTTTTCTTTGCCTTCTGCGCAAGGAGAGAGCCAAGGCGTGGGAATGAAGGATTTTGGTGTTGCTGCTCTTTACATCCATATATTAAAGACAAACCTGTTTTTTTGTTTGACATCTTAAGGTCTACACCAAGACATCATTTCCTCATTTCTTAAAACAAGTACCAAGTGATCAAAACACAGTGTCAGAGTAGTCAGAGTGTGTATGTAAGGATCCTACAATGCTAAGCGCACATTTTCAGGTGATTCACAGGTATACAAAGCAGGGAAAGAAAACCTGCATTTCTCTGTTGTTTCAGAGGAGCTGCACCTTCCCAGGCACCAGCCATGTGTGGGAATAAATCACATCCAACATGCCCTAGGTAAGATCTTTGCCACCCTGCTACAAAGGTTGGGGTGATGTTCTTGGAGAACCCACTTCCAGCTGCCTGGGAGGTCTGTGGGTCAAGAAACCACTGAGGTTTCCAAAACAGCAGGACAATAGGAAAGGAAATCATGGAATGGGTTGGGTTGGAAGGGACCTTAAAGATCACCCAGTTCCACCCCTGACACAGGCAGCGATACCTTCCATTTATCCCAGGTTGCTCCAAGCCCTGTCCAACCTGGCCCTGGACAGTTCCAGAGATGGGGCAGCCACAGCTTCTCTGGGCAACCTGTCCCAGGGCCTCGCCACCCTCGCACGGTAAAATTTCTTCTATTTATCTAACCTAAATTTCTCCTCTTTCAGTTTGAACCCATAACTCCTTATCCCATCACTACAGTTCCTGATTACATCAGCTTTTAAGCTGTTCCCTCCTTATGACACAGCAACTTCCCACTACTTAGTCCCTAGTCTCAAACCTTTCATTTTGACTTTTAGAACTCCAAATCCAGCCTGAGGTTCCTTTCAAGGGACGAGTTGATTGGGAAAGAAAGCAACTGCAGCAGGTGGAGGCTCTCCCTGCTAACCCTAACCCTAATCCTAACCCTAGGCACTTCCTAGCAGAAATGAGGGAACAGACAAGCCTCTGCTCCCAAGGTTCCTGAGGGCAAGGATAGGCACCCATGGCACCTACAAGTTGTCAGGTGGCATCAGAGGAAAATTACTGTCAGGAAGGTGTAATCCAAAGGGCAGGATCCTGCAGGCAAGGATGGAGAGGAGATGGAGGATTAAGCTGTCACCCAGAAGAAGGCTGCTCCATAAAACGCTCCTGGTGTAGATTCCCTAAGCACATCCCTGCACAGGACTGTGGGGATGCAGGAACCCCAGAGGCAGCTGAAGCAAGGCACATCTGAACATAACCTAGTGATCCAAAACATCAGAATCATGGAATCATAAAGGTTGGAAGAGTCCCCCAAGATCACAAAGTCCAGCCATTAACCCAGCAAAGTTCACCATTAACCATGTCCCCAGGTGCCACATTCACATGTTTTTTGAAAACTTCCAGAACTGAGGAGTCCACCACTGCTCTGAGCAGCCTGTGCCAGTCCCTGATCACCTTTTCAGTGAAGAGATTTTCCCAGTACCCAACCTGAACCTCCCCTGGTTTCCTTTCATCCTGTCCCTTGTTTCCTGGGAACAGAGTCTGATGCCCCTAGCTGCACCCTCCTGTCAGGAAGTCCTGGAGAGCCAGAAAGTCCTCCCCTGAGCCTCCTTTTCTCCAGGAAAACTAAACTGCTGAATCAGATGCTTTTCCAGAGTTGTTTTGCACTCCCAAATGAGTACCAAGCAGATCCCACTTCAGAAATAATTTTTCTTTATTATGCCCTCAGTTTAGGAAGGACATTGAGACACTTGAGCATGTCCAGAGGAGGGTAATGAGGCTGGTGAGGAGCTTGGAACACAAACCCTGTGAGGAACAACTGAGGGAGCTGGGGTTGTTTAGCCTGGAGAAAAGGAGACTCAGAGGCGACCTTATCACTCCCTCTACAACTCCCTGAAAGGAGGTTGTAGCCAGTGGGGGTTGGTCTCTTTCTCCAGGTAGCAACTGACAGAATGAGAGGACACAGTCTTAAGCTGCGTGAAGGGAAATATTGGTTGGATATTAGGAAAAGGTATTTTATGGAAAGACTGATAAAGTACTGGAATGGTCTGCCTGGGGACGTGGTGGAGTCGCCATCCCTGGATGTGGCACTCAGTGCCATGGTTTAATTGAGGTGTTAGGGCTGAGTTGGACTCGAAGATCTTGAAGGTCTCTTCCAACATAGTGATTCTGTGACTCCCATAGGAGATGGTAACAGCCTAAACCTCCAGTATCTGAATTCACAGCATGGGAACCACCAGCTTCACAAATCAGGCAAGTCTGGGAGGACTTAATCAGAGGACCGAGGTTTGATGGGACTGGAAAAGGAGAAGCAGGTACACACTCTCATGCATGAGCTGAAGCAGTGCTGTGCTATACCATAACCACCCATATACCTAAGTAATGCTCTGACTCGAGGCCGTTCTGACATGGGGATTTTTGAAGATGCTCTTCCCCACACCCATGTGCACCTCTTCTAGGAGCACAACTCACTCTGAAAGCAGCAGTTCACTCATCTGGAAGCACAAGGGATAAAAACACAGAAAGATAAAGGAAGTAACAAACAGCTTTTAGTCTTGCCCTTCCCAATTACAGAAAAGCCACCAAGCCATCCTTGCCCTGCACTGTTCCCCAGGGGATGACCAAACCTGTTCATCAGCAATGAACAATCTGGAGGTTGCATATACAGTTACAAATGTTAAAACCATCCAAATGGAGTAACAGGCTTTCTCTCAGTTGACCACAGACCGTGACACTTCTTCTAAAATTATTCTCGTAGCTGGCAGCAGCTGCTAAATCACTTTCTGTGCTCTGAGATGACCCAAACATCTGCATGTTCTCACAAAAGCAGGAGGTCTCCTATTGAAATTGGTGGAGGAGCAGCATTTCCTGGGTCAGCTGCTCCAGAAACAAAACAAGGCCAGGTTGGACATGGCTTGGACCAACATGGGATAATGGAAAGTGTCCCTGCCTGTGGCAGGAGGTGGGACTGGATGAGATTAAAGGTCCCTCCCAGTCCAAACTATTCTGGGCTTCTATATAACCCATGAACTTAATTTAAACAGACGATACCTTCATGATTCCTGATGAAGAAGCTTTTCAAGCATTCTCACATCCCAAAATAATTCGTGTTTTAGTGGCAGTTCACAAGCCTAAATAGCTCAGGTGCTTCTTTTAATCACAAGATTTTTATGTGACTATTGCACCCCCGCTATTCCCTGAAATGAGACAAAGCTCTGAAGGTCCCCTGCCACCAAAATACCTTTTTGTGGCCCTGACAAAAATAAAATCCCTTTTAGTGTCAACCAGCAGACTGCCTACCTCTACAACACCACCTCACCTTGCTGCCCTTCTAACACAAAAAATTCTCATCTGTCTACTCAACTAAAATGAAAATAATAAATAATATTAATTCTAATAACAACAACAATAATAATTCATTGTGCAAGTGACTGAAGTCAGTGGCTGTTACCATTTTACATGGCTCTTACATTGTGCATCTCATGCTTTCAAAACACAAGAGATAATCCTGGATCAAAACCAGAAAAAGCTGGGAAAAAGCCCAAGTCCTCCATCCTGCAATTCTTCCATCCATCCATGCCTGGGTGGCCAAGTGGGGAAAGAAACAGAGACTTCAAAGGTGCTACAAGCAGTAGAGCCAAAAGCTGATCTTCCCCTTGCACCCTCCACCTGCATGGAGCATTGCTTAGAAACCTTCCGGAGCACTGTTAATTACAGGGGCAAGGGGGATTAATTCCAGGTCATGGGGTAGCCCCAGTGGGAAAAGGGAAAAGGGAAGGAAACCAAGGCATGGGTTCCCTGAGGGCCCAGTGCTTCCCTTGCTCCTACCACAGGTCAGCTTCCATGGGATCCCAAACCAACTTTGCTGCCAAACATTGGCACCCACAGCTTCTGCCACCGCACTCAGCAAGGAATAATGCTTCTCAGAAAGGACTAAGGATCACAAGATTCCTTGATGAACCAGCTCAGCCTGGTGATTCAAGAGAAAAATATTTTTCCTTGGCTGAGTGAAGCTTTCCATGGATTCTGTGAGCTGATTTAAATCACCAAATGCTTACATGATCATCACATCTGAGACCAGGGTGCAGACAGAGCCCAGTCAGCAAAGGCAGATCCACTCTCTCCCCTGCAGCTCAGAGGAAATCTCTAATCCCAACATGAAACCACAGCCATCAAAGTACCCCGAGAACATCCCAAAATCCACACTGTAAACCAGAGGCTGGTGCCTTTCTCAGCTGGACAGAACTCCTCATCCTGCTCTGTAGTTTTGCCTCTTTTGCATTCCAATAGAAGGCCCAGGCATGGCTACACACCGGGCTCTTCCTACACACCACACTCTTCCCTTCTCTTCCCTTCTTCCTCGTGTTTCCACACCTCCACAATATGACTGTTGGAGTTGGGAGAACAGCTCTGAGGGGCCAAGGTAGATTTAGAAGCTATGAGAAAGGAAGTAAAGCAATGGCCATGTTCACAGCAGCTGGAGTCACAAGGAGCCGTGTGATTCTCCAGGACTATTTTAGTCCTTCATGTGAGATGGCAGGGAGGTGAATCTTGGTAGGATGTAGCTTATTCCTGAGGGATGGAGTCTGTCTAGGTGAAGGGAAGTGATGCAGAGCAAATGAGCAAGAACCAACACAGACACAAGGACCACTTGGGCCTCAAGGCAATTCAGACCCCAGGACAGGACACAAAACTTGTCATATGTTTACCAAAGTAAAAGTAAGGAAATACATGGGGAAAGCAACACTTTATCTGAGAACAGATTTCCCACTGCTTCCATTCAACATTGAGACTGTTCTCTATGCTACCACCTGATTTGAAGTCTTCTAATTCTTTAATGAGCTGTTCATTTCAATGCCATTAGCTCATTAGCACACTGGAGCTTTCAGGAGATGTTTTACATACCACCACGAAGATGTCAGCTCTTGCCTCGTCTGGAAAGACACTTTGGGAAGGGCCTTCTATCTGGAGCTGTGTCCAGCAGCACACAACTCCATCCCATTCTATGGAATGGGTCCAAATCCTGCAGCTCCACCCATGCAAATGCTCCCAGTATTGTTTAGAAACAACAACCGAATGTCAGAGTCACAAGCCAAGCTGTGATGGATATTTGGGATCTGTCCCTCCACAGCCCGCTGACGAAACAGCACGTGCAGCATGACCCGAGCGGTGACTGTAACACAGGAGGGTGTTTGGAAGGAGAATTCCGAGGGAAGACAAGCTGACGCAGGGGTCAGGCTGCAATTCCACATTGTCTGCCAGGTGAGGGGTTTCAAACAGTTCCTTTTCTTGGTTTAGGGATTAGTGCTGTGGGGAAGGAGATCATCAGCACTGGGAACAGGGACGAGGAAAGACCATGAACAGTGTTGGAACTCATGATTTATCCCAGCTCTTACCTCTTAGTGCACTGGTGGGAACAGTATTTATAGGAAGTGACACTAAATGGAGCATTGAGCACTGATTTACATCCAGGGAATCTTTTTAATGGACATGACAAGCAAAAAACAGTCAACACTGGAAGAAGGTAAAATCAAGGAATTTGCCATTGAAATCTAGGCATGAAGGTCTTGCAATTCAAGATATAGGGCATTTCCAGCTGGCACAAGGAGCTACAGGACACTTGTGTCTATGTAGGCAGTTCCCTTCAGCCATCTGAGGACTTCAAAGCAAAATGGAGTGGAGAGAGGAGGAGACCATTTGTGCTTAACTATAAAATTCTTTAGCAAAAATTCATGAAGGTTCTAGCCTAATGGAACTTGAGACAGAAGGCTGATGTCCTCCCTCATCCCTGTACAAGGAAACCAGAAGGTAACTGTCATTTAGCCTTCCTCCATAGGAGAATTATGCCCAGAAGCTGCTGAACATCCACAGCACTAAACCTGTGGCTGCTCCCAAGCTTGAGTCCAACATAAATCTACCTATATAACAGAAGTGACCAACAGATAAGACTTCTTAAATATCCCATAATACCAGAGATGTGTGACTGCTACTCAGCCAGCTTGCTCTTTTTTGTGTTAATTTCATATGAAGGTCCTCAGAGGGACGCAATGCTGGTATTGGAGGACAAACTGCTTATTAAGAAACAAGTTTCCAGCTTCTGCTACTTCAGTGCACGATATTTTCTGGCACAGCTTGAGAAAGAGCAACTTAGCAGCAGCTTGTGCAACTGGCAGCACTCAGCTCTAAACTGATGTACTGATGGTGTTATCTGGGATACTGGGCCCACGCCTTCTTTAGCTGAGGGGGTCCCTCGAGGGGGGAGCCAGCTTTGAGGCCCAGGATCCCAAGGAGCAGCTCACCAGCACTAATACAGGCTGCAGCTCTTGGGAAAGCTTCCAGGACAGGAGCAATCACACTAGGAGCTCCCTCACAGAGCCACAGGAACAGGGAAAAAGATCACCAGGAAGCATTTTGGGGTGTTTGTCCTCAGTGCAGCAAGTAACTGTATCCATTACTAGAGGGGTCAGGCACACAGATATCTACACCATCATTGGAACTCTCCGTGCCAGAGGTGGAAGTTTTATGCCTGTTTTATTGGAGATATTAAAGCCTCTTAAATTCTGGAATAATTAAAGAATCCCCATGCTGCACAGAAAAAAAAAATAGAGCAATGTAGATTTTTAAGCAGATTTAACTGAAAACAATTCTCCCAGATGCCTGAAGCACAACATGTGGCTTTTCCAACAGTTACCCTATCAGCATAAAGAACTCTCATTCTATAATCTTCCATAATGCTTTAAGATGCAAAGTATCCTGCCCTTCCCATTCCTCCTGAGTCATCTCACTCTTCAAGCTCCTCTGTTTTCCCAACAAATACCAAGGTCACGAAGATTTTCCTGGGCAGTGTTATTTGATGGCACAAGAATTGAGGTGTAAGAAGCGTTTACGTAACCAAGTGGCTTTAATGTAAGCCAGGAGTATCCGAGGTCAGCGCTCACCTGGGCAGCACAAACACAGCCCTGATTTTCCAAGGCAGGAAAAGCTTCTCTAGATCAGAGAGCAGCGTCATACCCCCCCCATTTCCAGTGCAGTTATACTGCTGCCACCAGTAAAGCAACTTTTCATTTCCCTAGACATGGCTGAAATATGTTCCTTAAATATTGTACAGGAACCGCAATTCAGGAGCATTTATAAGGTTTGCATCCAAGCATGCATCAAAGTCCTACCTGTGTATTTGCATTATATCCAATAAAAGGGATGGATTTACAACTTTTTCACCCGTGATTAAAACCCAGTGTTTCTTTAAAAAAAAAAAAAGGGGGGGGGCTAATCACAAATATCTGCTGCATTTTTTTTGCCCCAATTCTGCCAGCTGAGGTTTCACTAACCATATCCTTGGATTGATGTGCAATTCTGTTACATAACATCAGCCGACGTTTCCTGCAATTGGTGCTGAGTATGGGCACAGCCAGATCTGTACCCCTGAATGCTCCAATCCCCCAAAATCATCACATTTTTAGCAACAAATTGTCAGAATGCAAAAAACCCCCAAAACCTAGCTCCCTCAAAGCTAGGCAAATTCACATTTAATCTAAAGCACTTTGGTGTCTCTTTGGCTGAGTTTGTTTACTTAAAAATGGAATTTTTAAGAACCTGTAGACATGGAGTTTGTAAAGCTGCAGAAATAATTAAGTTTTCCTTTAAGGAAAAAGAGAAAACAGATGCTGTAGAATTCCAAAGCATCCAAGCCCAGCTAACCTACAGAGGTCTTCAGAGACCATCCCCATTAATTAAAGTGTGCTGAGCTGAACTGTTCACAACTTCTCACACACATTCACTACTTGGATTAACTGACAATACAGAAAATGACAATCATTTATAGTAAATACATGTGATTTCAAGATTTATGTAAGTATACACGACACACACTATCTGTGAATTTGTGTGAGGTTTCTAAGGGTCATGGATCAGAGTTTGCTTGAGAAGTTGCTTCTCCAGTTAAATGGAATATTAAGCATGCTGCATCTCCATATTTTAAATATAACCAGGCGATTGTATCCACATTCTGTGAGGTGTTCCTCCATATTTAAGAGCACACAGCCAAGAGAAAGCATTTTGCAAGGTCAGCTATTTCATCAGCCATCCTCACTTTTACGTAACACACTCCAAGGGTTATTAATCTTTCTTCTATTCCGATATAACCAATGGCATTCTTGAAGGGGAAACCCAACTGGAAATCCCTAGCAGGAGCTCCACATCTTGAATTCCGATTCATTTAATCACACTTGTTATAGCCTGAAGTACCTGGCCTTGGCTACATAAAAACGTTTTTGTCCTCTTGCTGTTTAAGTGAGCACTTCCATCTGAGTTGACTCACCCAATGTGCCCAGAGACACTCCTGAACCACCATGGTGACACAACACAAGGCTTTTTGTAAAAATAAGAAATCAGAAAGCTTCTGGGAGAGCAAGTGAGGATCTGTGCACAGATAACTGCTTCTGCTTGGAAAAACAGCAGAAGCAGTTGCTCAGCCAGGTGGGTAAATGTAATCCTAATCTCTACCTTGCAGTGACAGAGCCCTGCGACAGTGGGAAGCACATCATGGCATGTAGGGCAGAGGGGAAAAGCCCACCCACATGGCACTACTTTAAGGACCGTCTCTGCCATCAGCAAGGTGAGGTGCTGCCATGGCACCCAAAGAAAGACCAACACATATAAACACTGGCTGATATGTACCATGCCAAATCCCAAAGCAATCCATGTGT
This sequence comes from Cyanoderma ruficeps, assembly GCA_008694505.1. Classification (NCBI taxonomy): domain Eukaryota; kingdom Metazoa; phylum Chordata; class Aves; order Passeriformes; family Timaliidae; genus Cyanoderma; species Cyanoderma ruficeps. Next base: position 568,579 of record VZDJ01000012.1, read on the forward strand.
GATCCCACAGACAGCAGGGAGTTAACTTTCTGCTATTTACTAGGAAATAAATTCCCTGTTATGACAGAGAAAAAAGTTCTGAAAAAGAAAAATCCTTTAGGAATCTCCTCCTAACTGAAGGGATTGGGGTAGTGAAGCTTTGACTGCTATTGTTGCTTCCAAGGTTAAAAAACCTTCCACCTCAGGAAACCCTCATCCCACTCAAACACACCCCACAGGCTTCATCCTCTCCCGTTTCCTAAACAGAAGAGCTGGTACACATCCAGGAAAGCAGGGGCTCTTGAATGGAAACCTGAGTACTTTTTAGGACCCTCTGAGTGGCACTGGGAACCTGAGATGAGCTGAGCTATGGAAACACCCACATGAGGCCATTTACTGCACAGCAGGCACAGAGTTGGGCCCACTGGCCAAGGGAAGAAGGAAACATTAAAGCACAGAACAGTGCTTGAGCAAAAAAAGTTAAAATTTCACCATGCAGCTCTTAGGAAATAGTGAAGAATTAGTTTTATTATGGATAAACTGATTGCCACTTTGATTATTTTCATTGTATGCTACTTGGCCTGATCAGCTACTTTGTAAGGAGGTGCTGAAATCAACACTGAACAATCAGCTTTCGCATGTTTTCCCAGCTCCCAGGTCCCTCACGCTCCTCCTGCAGAAGGACAGGGACTCCTATATGAGCAAAAGTTAATAATAATAATCATTATCATTGCATTTTTTCTTTCAGTGGCATTAATCCCCTTGGCTCTGGACATGAGAGGAAGGGCATTTGACTCCAGAACAATTTCTGTTTTGTGATGTCTGCAAGAACATCAGAACTGGTGCACGAGTAATGGCTGTGATGTGTCTGCCTCTGAGCCCAGCTGATCCACATAAGAGCCAAGGTTCCACCTGAAGCTACCATGCAGCCCTGGAGCACCTCTCTCCCCCATTCCCAGCTGACTCATGAAGCACAGTGACCAACAGCACCCCCAGAAACTATTTCAGAACTTTTTGAAGTGCAGGGACATCTCCTCTGTAACCTCCTGTATGTGGTGCAAGAGGAACAAGGCATTTCAGAACTTCCCAAAACTGCCACAGCAGGAACAGAAGAAACAAGATTTGAAAGCCAAGCTGAGTGAGCATTTGGTTTGTTCCCCTTAGATTACAGCTCCTGCCCTTTCTCCTCATCATGAACCAAGTGACAACCACAGCTGGGTTGAACACCACCATTGCTCCATTCAGCTCACTCTAGTCTCCACACTGGAGTAGAGAATCGCCAAGACAGCCTTCACATTCTGCCCTAAGGAACTTTGGTTAACAGCCTGGAGCGCCAGGACAAGGGGGAATGGCTTTGCACTGCCAGAGGAGAGTTACATGGGATACTGGGAAGAAATCCTTCCCTGTGATTATGGTGAGGCCCTAGCAGAGGGTGCCCTGAGAAGCTGTGGCTGCTCCATCACTAGGAGTGTTCAAGGCCAGGCTGGACAGGGCTTGGAGAAACCTGGGACAGTGGAAGGTGTCCCTGCCCATAGGATGAGCTTTAAGGGTCCTTCCAACACAAACTGGAAGCCACTGCATTCCATTCACTTCTGAAGCCTGATGATTTTGAATACTGCTCAGCCTCAAAAGATGAGCCGTGTACATGGATTTGGGAGCAATCCCATGGAACGTGGCAACGCTTTGTTGTCTGAATTAAAAGCCTCAGCTCTGAGGCTGGCACTTACACACTTTGCAGGGTGAGTAATGAGCGACAATAATGACTCTTTGCTCATCCCCATGGCAGAAGAGCCCAGTGGGATCCTGCCTTCCCCTCATGACCTGGGGCTTCACAGTCACTGAATGAAGCACTCCTGACCTGGCCTGCGCCAGCTTCCGCGACTCAGGCTCTTCAATACCTCCACTGAGCAGGGACAGCAGACTCGCTCATTCTTCAGAGAGATGTGGGTGATGGTAGAGCACGAGAAATGGATATTCATGGCATTTGGGAAGAAAAAAAAAGAAATCTGAGGTTCTCATCCCCCCAAAATCTTTTGAAATCTACTCACTACTTAGTAAAAAGAGTGAACAGCACTGCCAGATATTCCTTAGGCGCCTGAATTGTGGTTCCTTACCCCGCCCCCTGCACTGATTTTGGTACGAGGTCATGACAAATCACCTGTATCCCCACAGAATACATCTCCATATACCTATTTCCATGGAGGTTCAGACTTTCAAAGGAAAAAAAACCAACAATGTAAAGAGACCTCAAGAGGGCAAATACCTGAAACAGAACCATGTGCATGAAAAGTACTGTGACAATTAGTAAGAGAGTGTGAAGAATCAAGTTTGTACTTACTTCCTAGTGGAAGAGTTGGAGTTGCAAACACACTGATGGGAGAGAAATTAAGGAAGAGAATTCAAGGACCCAAACAAAAAGGAGACTTGATCCAATTCCTTCAAAGCCCAGCAGCTGGGTGTGAACGCAGCCACTCTCAGTACAAGCCCCATGGTAAAAGGAGCAGCTCCTCTTGTCACTCTCTGACTCATCTCCTGCATTTCACGTGACGGAAACAGAAAAGCTTTCTCTAAGATCAGCCCAAACAGGAAAGGGACATTGCCCCAGCTCCAGGTTTTCATCACCACCCAAGTCAAACAGACACATTTAACATGCCGGGTTCTTCTGCTACAGAGGCCTCCGCAGGTGCTTTTGCCAGGTCAGCTGAGCCAGTATAACAGGCATGCAACTGGATTTGGTGTTTCTGGATAGCAAAGGCTTAAGGGACTAAAACAGGGATTGTGCCTTCCCATGGCTGATGGAGGGACAAACTCATATTTAGAGGATCAAGCACCACACAAGTGGGGTCAAGACACTTCGTAATTCAGCAGCATCAATCCCCACCCAGCCATCCTGGAGCTGCTTCATACTTCCACACTCTGACAACACTGCCACTATAATTATCTCATTTAAGATTCCCAGGCTGATGGTTCTGCATTACAAAAATCTCTCTTTACTCAAACCCAATCAAACTGAGGCCAAGCACTGGTGTTTTATGTCCCAAAGCACAGCCATGTCTGTCTGAGCACAGCACACGCCTGTGGAAATCACCACAAATATGCAGCACTCCAACATCAAAGATAGGAAAAGAAGAGCAGTAAAAAGGGCAGCCAAGGTCAAAGCCAACACCAAGGCTGCAAAACCCAATGTTTTTATTAGAAGAAACCTTCCTGAAAGACTTGCAGAGGAAGGTGGCAGATTTCCTCCCAACAGAAAGAAAAACCAAGACCTGAAAACCTGCATTTCAGCATCCAGAACAAAGCCATTGCGTGGATTTGTGCCACAGGTGATGTTGAAACACACTGTGGTTTGGGTGGCTTTGGGGGTAGGGGGGATTAGAAGAGCATTCCTTGCTTCAGTCAGGGCTATGTGTGCCAAAATCCAGCTAATTTGGTCCAGTCCTGAGGTCTAAACCCTCTATCACTGAACTGAGAAGTGTTTTAATCACTGAAGATGCCAGGGACACAACTTATTTTTACTTTGTTGGGTAAGTTTGGGCACAAATTTTAAAGAAACTATTAAGAAAGGACAATTTGAGTGTTCTGTCATGGACACATCTCACACTTTTTAAGAAAAACAAAGGCTCCAAGGGCTTCAGATTAATTTCCCTTTTGATTTACAAGCCTCTACATTTATTAGCCTTCTGGACACGCGGTGAGGCCCATCCTTTGTACAGGAAACTGAAAGGAATTCAGATAAGGCTTTAAAGTTCACACTATTGGGCTCCACTGCCACACAGGGATGCCAACCCAGGCACTGACTTCCAAAGCTAAAAAAACCCCAAAAACCTAGAACCAGACCCTCTGACAAGAATAACAGAATGAAGACAACACTACAAAGGCATGAGGAGTGTTTGCATTGCGTGGTTAACCAGTCGTGAAGTTGCTTCCGGATAAAGTAATCCCTTCCAAGTAATTAATGAAATATTACTGGCTTTTTTGGTCACAGAATCCTAGAATGATGTGGGTTGGAAGGGCTCTTAAAGCTCATCCTGTTCCAGCCCTGCCATGGGCAGGGACAGCTTTCACTGTCCCATGTTGCTCCAAGCCCTGTCCTGCCTGGCCCTGGACACTTCCAGGGATGGGAAGTTCACTCCAGGATGAAGTACACTGCAATCAGACGGGTCCACATCCCTCCACACAGGTGGCAAAGAAACACCAGCCTAGGGAATTCTCCCACCTTCCACCCCCATGTTGCTGTATCTATCTGAAGTTGGTTTAATTAAGACTGTGCATCTCCAAGCCTTCAAGTCCTTAACATTAAGCACACACAAGGACGGATACTTTCCATCAGCGACACACGAGCTGGCTGAGGGGGAGTGATGAGCAGTTGTGCCTGGGGTTACTTTTTTCAGCTTGAAAGTGTATGCTCAGGAGCCATCTATTGAAAAGTTAAAGTCATTCTCCATTTGGTGAAAAAAAATATCAGTCATGCTCTCTTGACAAAGATTTCTTCTGTGACTCGCTCAGGCCCCTCCATGTGTCTGAACACTGTTTTTCTCGCTGTTTGTCACATATTCACTACAGAGGGTTCTGTTATCCTTTAAAAGCTGCAGAGATACAGCCTCACTTCTCCCAGCTCCACAATTCCTGTTCCAGTCAGGGTGATGCTAACCAAAGATGGCACAGCTTTACATACTATTAAAAATTGGTTCAGAATACTAAAACCCGAACTATTTCTAGAAAAAACAGCTGCATTGAGGTGCTCTGAATCCTGCAACAGCCTTTGTGGTCATCTCTCAACTGCTGACACTACCTCATTTGCACAATCAAACTCATCCCTGTTCTGTTCTCCCAGTCTGTTTCACCCAACAGTGCATTTGTTTTTGGGGCACAACCCCTTCAAAACCTGCCTGCCTTCAGCATAAGAAACAACCATTCCCCCTCCAACCTCACCCCCAGCAGCATTTCTATTTATTTTTGCACACCTGCTATGCACCAGTGCTCTCCATCAGCTGCTTCCTAGCAATTTAATCCCAGAAATTACTTCCATAGTGATGTTTCACAATGATTAGAGAGCACCTACTAGCACCTTTCATGTTTATTAACATGGAATTGGGAAAGTAGCTTTGCTTTTGGCTATCTCTGTGCACTGGGAGGAAATGCTGACATGCCATCCCCATGTTGCTGTATCTATATGAAATTGGTTTAATTTATTTAAGACTATGGATCTTCAACCCTTAAAGCCATTAAAATCACAACCCCCACACACAACAGAGTTAGTCTGGAGTGATGCTGAGCAAGTTTCCAACTGTTGCACAGCACGCCTCGACACAGGGCTGCCACTTATCAGAGCAGCTGTTTTAATAAGCACTTACGTCTTCAGCTGCCTAACGAAATAACCAAATTAAACAGGACAACATGGAGCCTAATCCAGTGGGATGGGGGGAAACCAGTTAAGTGTTCCCAGGCACTGGAACAAGGCGCCAGGCTCTGCGTGCGCAGACGCTGCCACTGCCCTGCCACGCTCTGCTCAGGCATGGATTTGCCAGGATCTGTTAACACAATCCACTTTTCCCTGTAAACGGCATGAAAGAAAATATTTTGTGGAGAATCTAAGAGGCAACATGTTCTCTCTGCAGCTTTTTGCAACTTTTCCTGCGAGCCGAGCAAACAAAATGAATTCAGAACTATCAGTGCTGCTCCGCAGCTGCATTACCAACTAGCGTGAGGCTGCTCAGAGAGAAAGGGAGGACTGAGCTCGCACTAACAAAAGCCCAGAGCGCACTGGCTGTGGCCAAAGCCGGAGCATGAAAGGCTCCTTTGTCTCTCTGGTCAATGCAAACCCATTCAGCAGCCCATAGACAGCAGAAAGAAACTGAGGGTGGGAGGAAGAAGAGTCCTGTCTCTATAGGGGACGTCTCCTCAGCTGCCAGGCTTCGAGGCAGAGCAGGGACTCACATGGACACAGAGCAGCGTTCCAAGTGCCTGCAACCCCGGCACTGCGCACACCAAATGCCCACTGAGGACATGCTCTGCTTGCATCCAGCCTTCCTCAACCAAGGGACACACATTCCAGGAACTAGACATCTAGTCCCCAAAAAGCCTCCAAGTGCAATATAAATAGTGAGCTATAGAAAATAACCCCGTTTCTGAGTCTGCTGGTTTTTCTGCAATCACTTCCTTCCAACAGTGAGCTATTGTTCCACTCCTGGGACTGAGGAAATGTTTGTGTTCATTCTCCAAGTCCTTTACATTTAGAGACCTGCTCCTCATTTCAACATCATTCCCCACCATGCTAAAAGCACACAACCATTCACAGTTCAATACATTCAGTATTGACTCCACCAAACAAAACTAACACCCCTTCCTCCTTTTCTTAGTGCTACCATACAACTCAGCAGAGCTCAACTGCAAACCAAAATATCTAGAACTGATTAAAGGAGGAGCGTCCCAGTTGGTACTGGTGTCCCATTTAAACATCGACACATGCCATCACCAGTCCAAAATGCAGAGTGATAAAGGTGAGCATCATCTCCAAGGATCTGATGCTTGCTGGGCATGCTTTTCCTCCCAGACGTTGAAAGAAGGGTACACACACTCCTCACCTCGGCCACACAGCCACCAGCACCAGGAAGGCATGATTCTCCATGTCGTGGAAGATGTGGAAGACATGAACTCTTTTGTGGCATGCATGTTCCAAGGAACACAAATACTCTACTGTAAAACCCCAAAGCCATTAATTCATGCTGAGCTGCTCCTCCCCCAAACTGGGCTCTCCTCCATGTTGCACACGGGAGCCTCTGAGCAAAAAACAAAGTATGAACCCTCGGTGCTCCAGCAGAGCCAAGGTTTTGATGCAAACGCAGACTCTAGGAAGAGATTTCTGCAGGGAGTCTCCCCCACGTACAAAAGAAACATTTAAGTGAGGAAAACCAACAGTGTCTATTTCCACTTCTTTAATACTTATCCACCTCCATGCACCAGGATCACCCAACTGTCCTGCCCTAACCAGGGAGCTCCTGCATGCTCCACCCACAGGACACAGTCACTGTCTCAAAAGAAACTGGCTCCATTTTCATTCAGCCGCCTGACTTGGGATAATCACACAAAAAGCAATGCTGGCTAAATCCTGTCCTTTTGCACCACCCCATGAGCTAATCCATATGCTGTGTTTAAACACTTCACTTTCAGGGACTCCACATCTATTTTTGCAGATGGCCAAGGGGCAAGATATTTCTTTATACAAAAAAGTAAGCTAATTTATTTTTGCCTAACACACAAGGGTTTCTTAATTGCAATCACAGCAACAACTTCTGCAAGAACAGCTTGTAAGATAAAAACTTTCTTCTCCCTGTGTTGTAGCTGAAGTAAAAAGGAGAAAAACCCCACCATAACCAGAGTTTTAATTAAACTGACTGACAGCCTGTTCACACAGGCCACAGCTCACACAGGATGCCATTTCCTTCCGGGATTTTTCAATATAGGAAAGACTCCTGCTCTTCATCATTCAGATTAAGACCTTTTTATAGGTACTCATCTGTTGCTTCATTGGAAAATGTAGGAAGGTCTCATTAAAAACAGCCAGCTGTGCAAAAAAAGTTACTGTTCCTCAGGCATCCAGAGGGGAAATCCACTCAGAAAGACCAAGCCTGGAGATGTATCCGAACACACCCCTGGCAGCACAAAGCATTTCAGACACATATACACACACTCTTGCCACTCCTCCTCCATAGCAAGAATATTTTCTGCCTCCTTTGTTTCTTTACAGGTGGGGAATGGCAACACAGAGTAGGCAGCTTGTAAAGAGGGGAAGAGGAACTTACAAACCAACTTGCACAGCAAACAGCCATGGACCTGTGGCTGCTGTAGAAGTGGGAATTTACAGCTGCCTTTGCAGCACATATTCCATTTTTCCCTTTTTTTCTGTCAGGTCCAATATTCGCAAGTCCAATTATCAGAACACCCTCAAAGGTGAGAAATAATAAAGAAACAGAGAAGAAAAAGAAGTTATCCTTGGGGTATAAAATAAAGTGATTCTTGTGGTTGTCTTGTGCAGGGCCAGGAGCTGGACTGGATGATCCTTGTGAGTCACTTCAAACTCAGGATATTCCATGATGGCCTGGCATGAAATCAGGTAACTCTTTGTGCACTCAAAACTCCCACGAAGGAAGCAGCTGCTACAATACACAGGCTTGAAATCAAAGTCTAAAGAAATGTGGAAGTAGACAACAAAGAAAAAGTCCCTAAAATACCTATTGCTGATTGGCAACGACTTGGGCTTCCACTGGCAACTCTAGCATGATGAACAGCAATGGGATATAAATAGGAAATTCCTTTTCACCTTCCTAAGGCAGAGCTGCTGTGCTGGTCATTGAGAGCAAATCAGCAAATCCAGACAGTCAGTTGTATTTATTTCTATTTCAAATCATAACATGCATCACACAGCATTAAATAACAACTACTTACTCCAAAGCTTTAGTGTTTGCCCCACAGATAAGATAACATCAATAATATGCAGTGAAGTACACCCTGTTTCCAGATAAAGTGAAATGTATTTGTTCTATTTAATTCTGCTTTGTACAGTCCAGATAACATGTTTTGAGATGCAATTATGAAATGTCTGCATTTAAAAACAATCTATGATAAAAGTTAACATAACAACCAAGGGGGAAAAAAAACAGTTCTCAAATATGCTAATACCCAGTACAGGAGAGCTCCAAGATGCCACTTATACCTCAAAATTCATATAAAAAAATTAAGACCTAAGAAAAGCCACACAAAAACCTCATTGAGGTTATTAGGGCCACTAGAAGAGTTCCAAGCATAGATGCCACTGAGCAGGTGGATTTAAGTCCCAACTGTTGGGTTCTTTGCTGCTTTCAGTACAAACATTTCAGCCAACACTCTGGGCATAAACAGGCTTAAAGGCACAAACAATACAAGCTCATTTGTGTCAACCAAATGAGCATCTTCAAAGCATCATCTGTAGAGGTTTCCTGGTTTTATGTTCTTTGCTTTTACTGAGTGGTACACTGCAAAGAGGGTGATGCATGTTTTGGGTATAGAGATACTACAATCTCTGTTCACCGCTCTCACCCCATTTTGCAGCTGCTTGAGTCAACTCTGAGATTGGGATGACATTAAAATATTGTCCTGTCCCTGGCACCATGCAAAATGACTACAGAAACTGTGCTTTTCCCATGGAAATGAAAGACTGCTCTCTGGTCCTACCTGCTCCTAATGCTTACAACAACAGGCAGCACACCTGAGGCCTCTCAGGAGGACTTTCCCTCATGGGTAACTTCACATCCTGATCGCTCCCACCCTGTGATTACACTGACCCAGAAACCCAAACCTACAAATGGGCACCCTAGGCATGGCAAAGACAAGCCCCGGCTGGGAATAAGGCAAAAAAAAGTCACAATTCCAGCTGACAGATGAACAACTCCTTGCTCGAGGCCACCACGTGATGAACCATGCGAGCTTTGGCCTTTTCTGCCCACTGACACTGAAGGTTGCAAGGGGAAATCGATATTATTACTAGACATAATCAAAATGACAATATCATGCAACACCTGCAGCTGATCTTCACTTTTTGGTCCCTGGAAAGACTATTTTGTCACAATTCCCTTGTATCTAAGAAGAATTTAGCAAGACAGCTGCTCTGATTCTCTTCGCAGTCAGGACATGTCAAGAAAGTAAGGAAGCTTCTTTAAAATAATCCTGATTCATGCAAGTGACCCACTGTCTTCCTCTCAATCGTTCTGCAACCTGGCTTCTCTGGAACAGCAATGAACAGCAAACAGCCTCAGCTGTTTCACAGAACCACAGACTGGTTTGGGTTGGGAGGATCCTTAAAGACCATCCAGTCCCAATCCCCTGCCGGGAACAGCAATGTTACTCCTCAGGGCTATGTTTCCACCCCTCCTGGCCTATCACTGTTTCTTAGGCTTTAATCCAGATAAACTTCCTGATTTCTTGAGCTGAAGATATAAAGTTACAGTGAAGAAACTGCTTTGCTCTCACCTTTAAGCAAGAGAAAATAAAATACCAGTCGAACCTCAGTTACACCACTCTGATGATGACAAAGATGACAAAGGATGCCTCTGCAGTGCACCACAGAGAGGGCCAAGGCCTCCAGCTGGACAAGACCCGCTTCCCTTGAGGCACCCACTAAAAAAACCAACACGGGCAAAAAGTTCAGGACCTCACACTATGACACCAGTGGCAATGAGGGCAGAGCCTAAACTGTGATCAAAAGGTGAGGTTTAGTGCCTCACCAAATGTTTCTGAGAATCATGGAAACATTTCAAATCACGGAACATCCTGAGTCGGAATGGACCCACAAGGGCCATCCAGTAAACTCCTGGCCCTGCACAGACACCCCAACAATCCCACCCTGGGCATCCCTGGCAGTGCTGAACAAACACTCCTGGAGCTCTGGCAGCCTCGGGGCTGCCCCTATTGCCTGGGGAGCCTCAACAGTGCCCAGAATCCTCTGGGGGAAGAACCTTTCCCCGATCTCCAGTCTAAACCCTCCCCTGACACAGCTCCAGCTGCCCCCTCAGTCCTGTTCCTGGTCACAGAGAAGAGATTGGAGCTGTGCCTCCACTGCCCCCTGGGAGGAAGCTGAATACAAAAGGAGGTGAAGTCTCCCCATCAATACCAGGTCAATGTTTTTACTGATACATCTGAGCTGTATTTTGGGTGACAACCCTCAGTGCTGCAGTGGAATCCCCTTGCTCTGATTTGCCAAGCTTTGTCACAGCATGTTTACTATGAGATGTGTTAACGGGCTGAAGCTGCCAGTACCAAACTGGAGCAGATCCACTCTGTCCAATGGCATTTAGGTCTGTCTGCCTTCAGAGCCATGGTATGGACAACCTGGGGAGCAGCACATCCCAATCCCCACCTAAAAATAACTGCATTCCAGGAGCGAGAGTCAATTCTAACTCCCATTACTCAACCTTGATTAAATCTAACGTTCAGTATATTTCTTAATCAACTTGCCTCAAGTGACTACCTTAAGGTTAATCTCTCAAAGCCTTTTTCAGGGGAAAGAAGATTCTTTCACGGTTTGAACACACCACAGAGCAGGTAGAACATGAAAATGATTATCGACAAAGCTTGTTCTTTCCAAAAATATTTGGCAAAGCACTGGGTTTTTTTTTTTTTTGTCTGTTTCATATAAACACGATATAAAATGAAGTCAAAACAAAGTCACAAAAATGCCCTTCAGCATTTAAAAAAGATCCAAATTTAGAGGAAAGAAAGCATTTTGAACAAGGCATTTCACAGCATGGTGCAGCAGAGAAAAAACTCCTTTGGATACTTTTAACTGCATTTATTTTTGCGATTAACTACAACAGAAGGGAAGATAAATCCAGTACCTAACAGAGCATTATCTTTACACTGCTTTCCTTCATGAAGTTCTCCTAGAGCAGCCTTTGGCTTCCAAGCATTTGGCAAGTGTTAAAAACCATATTTATGTATGGAACAGTTCAGCAGGGAAATGGCACGCCAGCTCCCAGACCCCTAAGCATGCATGGAGGCACCTCTGCACACTGCAAACCTCCCTCTAGAGACCACGGAATTCAAAGGGGCTGCCAAAAACCCTCCAGCTGCTCAGGAAGGCATTTCTGCCCCAGCTGATAACACCCCCCCACAAAGCCAACCACACCTACCCCTGGCCTGGCAGCTCAAAAATCCTCCCTGACCTGCAAGTGTAAAATGATCCTTGCTTGAAACAGTTAAACATGGAAGTGAAGGGAATCATGGAATCCCAGAATGGTTAAGGTGGGAAGCAACCCTAAAGCTCATTCCAACCCCTGCCATGGGCAGGGACACCTTCCATTATCCCAGGTCGCTACAAGCCCTGTCCAACCTGGCCTTGGACACTTCCAAGGATCCAGGGGCAGTCACAGCTTCTCTGGACGTTGCAGAAGGGTTGGAAGAAAAAGAGAAGTAACAGGAAAAAATCCTGTGTCACTTTTTCAAGCAAAGCCACCAAACTAATTTCAACCATCCCTGGGGAAAAGGGAAGATGCTCATCCCAGACAGTAGTCAGAGCCATCGCTCCCAGAGAATGACAAGGAGTCTTCAGAGTGAAGAAACTACATTGTTCAAGAAATGAGGGAAAAGCAGGAATCCCTAATAGGAGACATGCATTCAAAGAAAAACATCACACACGTGAAATTCCCAGGCAGTGGCCAAGGAAGAGCCAGGGGGGATAGAGGCAAATCTGACATGAGACAATGTCAGAGCCAGATCTTGTGATGATCGTTTCATTTATTGAATTTTCAAGCAGGAAAAATAAGTAATGGTACTAGTCTCACACTGAACAGTAGCTAAACAAGGATAAGACTAAGCAAACCTCCTGGTAAGTGCTGTAAAAATATCCAAAGTAAGGCTGTGAGCAAGCTGGCTTGATGGAGGTGACAAGGAGTGACTGGGAGGAGACAGCCAAGGAGAACAAAGCTTTGATCACCGGTCTGGCCAGACACACACATCAGCCTACTCCCTTCTGGAGTAACTTTGGCTTTTGGTCTATTCCAAAAGGAACAGGAATGGTTCTTCAGCTGTTCTTTGCACTTCTGGCTGCATCAGATGCTTGTGCACGTCTAGACTGACAGAAGAAAGTTTTAAATAAAATCCACAGAGCAGACAACACAGCTGAAGCCACACCCATCTTCCACCTTCTCCATTCTGAAATGCAGCTGCAGATACAACAGTTATTTTCAAATACTCCTGAATTTCAATAATTGAGCTTAAAACAGTTTACACCAAACAGCCAAACCAGGCATTATCTCACACACACTGAATCACAATCCAACAAAAACAAAGGTCCCCAAATTCAGTGTGGCTGTCCCATGACTAGCAGCTGAAATGGCAGTTTCTGGCCTGATACCAGCCCAGGGAGAGGCTCTGACCTGCTCAGTCCACATCCATGAGGCAACATGATAAACACATTCTGGGTCTGGGTTGGGAAGTGCAGAGCCACTGCCACTGCAGCAGAGGACACCGACCAGGAAACACACCCCAGTCCCAACAGCCCCACCAGAAAGAGAAAATCTGGATTGTCTGAGGCTTGTTTCTTTCAAAACAGTTACTTAACACAGACATACGGAGTTATTTCTATACCAAGTTTGCCCTGCGCACACATAACCAGGTAAGAGCATTAAAACCACAAGAGCCAAAGCAGACAGGGCCAGGTGACATAACTAAAAAGGCACAAACAGAGGAAGGCAGATCTCATTGCAGAAAAAGATTCCCAAGCTTTTATCCAGCCCTTGTTCAGCTTACAGCCTGGAATAAACTTCTGTGTGGGTCTGAGGGCCTACCTTCCCTCATGCTGAATTCACCAAGTAAAACTTTCCATCTCTGGCTTCCCTTCGGTGGCAGCAGTTACTGCAGCTGGGGCACATTGTTACACCACCAGAAAAGAAAGTTCCCATCCAGACACGAGCACTGCAGTGCTCATTCATGGCAATTTTCACCCCGGAGTTTGAATATCTGTAGAGTACTAAAAAACAGCTGACTTTTCCCTTCCTGTGCATGCTATTAACACAGAACTGACCCTGCCCACTCACCTCAAACTCTGTGCCCTAAAATCACAAATAAACCAATCAAGCTTGCCAGGCTTCACCCCCGACATGTCTCTGCTCCACAGGGACAGCCCCTGCTTGTGTCCTGGGGGCTGAGGACGCTGCAGCAGCATCCATCTATTTCTGTGCCAGGCTCTCTATCTGTATGACAAGCAGGAATATCAAAATGCCTGGTATTTTACTGTCTCATTCACTGAGCTGCATTTCCTGTAGTGTCTTCATGTTGTGACCTCATGGGGAAATGCAATGCTCTGCTGGTCACTCTGTCGTGGTGACAGCAGTGTTGTCACCCAGAGTGATGGTCCTCCCATCAGCTGAGCGAGGAATTCTAGAAGGATGGTTCTCTAGAGTGTTGATGCTCATCTCCATTCCCAATTCTGTAACTCCTTGCGGTTTTCAGCCCATAATTTCAGCAGTTTATCAAAATGAAATTAAATCCTAAGTTCCTTCTTGCCACATGCAGAGCTTATCACTTCCCCTGCGTTAAAATTCTGTGTCATACAAAATGAAAACCTGGGAAAGCTGGCATCCAGCGTGGGCAGTGCAACACATCTCACACTGCTGCACAAAAACCAAAGTTCACAGAGGGCTGTAGATAGGACAGGAGCCCTGAGTCTCCTCACCTCTACTCTCTGCACCTCTGATTCCTCCCATAAGCAATCTCAGGTGCACAATTCACACACACCTGTGCAGGGGAACCCAAGAAAGTGTAACAGCAATGACACAATCACCCCACCAGGGTCTGAAGACGAGGAATAAATTAACCTCTGGGCATTTCCCATTAAAAGAAATCCTGGCTTACTTCCATTGGCTCTGCCTGTTGGATCCATGGCCAGGTCAGATGGGGCCTGGAGCAACTGATCTAGTGGAAGGGGTCCCTGCCCATAGCAGGGGGTGGAACAGGATGAGCTTTAGGGTCCCTTCCAACCCAATCCATTCCAGGATTCTACAGATTCTGGCCTCAAACAGGGATAAAACACAGAGGGAAGGCTGCAGCTCTGCAGTGCTCTCTGAAGTGATGCCACACAGCTGAACCAACACACAGGTAGAAGTCAGTGAGGATGTACCTGATCCACTATCCCAGGTGGGAAAGAAAAGGGAACTTCAGGACCTATCCCTGCCTAGTTGCTGAGGCCTATCTGCACCAACAGGACAACTCATGCACCACCACAGGCACCAGGGTTCCTCTTCTGATGAGCATAAACCCAGCTATGCTGATTTCAGACTGCAGCATCTCCACAGTCACAGCAAGGCTTTAAGATGGATCTTTGCACCTACAAACACAGCCCAGACACTTGGATTTCACCACCACCACGGCTAACGAGTGCCATCACCATCTTAAGCATGGACAGGGAAGCTCTGAGGACTGTGCTGGTGACCAGTGCTATTTTAGCAGCCTTTTTTCAAATTAACCATAGGTAAGACCAACACTGTGGATGGGAGGAAGAGAAGAATAAGAGAAGTATTATTCCCTTAAATGCCAAAGTTTTGGAACACTGCAGAACAGGAATGGACCAAATCAAACATTTCTGGTTATCCCTACCACCTCTGACATTATCAAGGGCTGCAGTGCAATTTGGTTCACCAAACTGGTTGAAACACATTTCATTTTCTTCCTTTCCTCCCACAATCCAGAGATATTTTGGACCCACTTGCAGTCAGTGTGTATGATACAGATCTTTTGTTTCCCATTCCTAAGCAGAAACACCATCTTAAGCACAACGTAAAAGCAAGGATGGAGCTAGACCACAAGACAAAGTAATCCAAGCCTGAGGAGTGAATTCTCCTCCTTTGAGGGAGTATTTGCAACCTTCTCTTCTCAGTAGTGGAAGTTCAGCAGATTTCTCCAAGAGCTTCCAAAGCACCAGTGACGTTTTTGAGTTTTAGCTCAACCAGCAACACCTCAACCTCCCTGATGGAGACCAAGAGTTATCCCTGCTTTCAACACTTCCAAGTCTGGCTGCATTCTTTCCCCAAACTCCTTTCAAGCAACAAGACAGAGCTGATCTGACAATAGAGAAGCCACACTCTCCACTCTCTGTGGCCCTTGTTTTATTGCTGTGCTCCAGCTCCTTTCTCCATGCCCTTCCCAGGTTGATTAATACTCACCCTGGACAATCAGATGTCTGGTAATTCAAGCTTTTATAGCGCTCCACACCATAACTCCCTGTAAGGCTCACACATTTCACCAGAAAGCTTTTTGCTGACTGTTCCCACTCCTGACATCCCAGGCACTCAATAAGACATTCTGGACAGAGTTCCCGGCTATAAAACTCTCATGTTCTTCAGCTGCCAGGATGGGGATTTGGTGACACTACAATTCATTCATTTATTTAATGATCCTAACATCAGCCTGAGTGGATGAAGCGTGCTTTGGCTGCAGCAGGGCAGGGAGGGGCCTGTGCCAAGGGCCAATTGTTTCGGTGAATGTCGGCAACGCCAGGTACTGCTGCCACAGCCACCACGAGACAGGGTAGTTTGGGGCAAAATGGGAATCATTTCAAGTTAAACATGGTGCACAACCTCACAACCAAATACCGAAATATAAAGGAGTTTACCTGTGCAGATGAACTTTTTCTAAATTAAAGAAGCGTTTCGGAAATGTAATCAATGAAAATAAGGTGAACGGCTTAAACTCATCGAAACTTAGGCTTTGTGATATTTGCATATCAGCAAAAATTAAGTCTTTATTTCTTTTAGAAGAGACAGACAAAGGCACTTTGAAATCGACTTTAAAACACAACACTGAAGGAAAACATAAAACTCAATTTGGACAGGTTGACAACCGAATTATTTGCATTCACAACTCTAAAATATGAAACACAGAGCCCAGAAAAACTGAGTATTTGAAGAAAGACTGTCCAGTGACAAGTATTTATAACTGTGTGAGCACAAGTGAGAAAGGGTGACACAAACTGAAGTTTGTTTTATATTATACAGCAAGAGGAATTTAGGATGTCTCACCAGCTCTAGAAATACTACATACAAAAGCACCTTCCAAACAACTAAAGCTGCTGAAACCTCCTTCCCAGCACACTGCAGAGTTCAAGGTGAATGAATTTCACATTAAAAGTCACAATAAACAGGTTTTAAATGTTTTTTTTGTTTTAGTTCTTGAATTCCCCCCAAATAACTGGTATAGGTTACTCACCCTTGGCTACAAGAACCCTGCTAAATTTCCTTTCCAGTATAATATATTGAGTCAGCCCAACGATTCAGCTGCACATCGCAAAACCAAGCGTCCAGTGTGGAGCCTGTACATCACCCCAGTCAGGAATTCAAGACTTACAGGAAGTTTTCAAGCGGGATTTCAGCCTGAAATTCACATCAGACCTGACAACTTTGTGGAAGACCTCATGGCAGCTCCAGGACAGAAGGGCTGAGTCTCACCACTCAGTAGAAATGCACTGGTTTTTCGGTTTTTTTTAAAGGTCTTTTCCTCTCAGGATGCTTAGGAGCCTTCCCAAGAACATAGCTGACTAAAAAAACAAAGCTGAAAGTAGCATCACTAAAAAAGTCTTCCCTTTGATGCACACAAGAAGAGACTCCTGCTTGGTCTGAAAGACCAAAGACTTTTCTCATTTTTGCCTTTCGGCAAGAGAACAAAGTAAGCCCAGAAAAAGCCAGTTTCAAGGCCCAGTACTTATATGACTAACTAAAAACACATAAAAGAGGGAAATCAGTTTTCAGATCACCATTAGCACAGCCATAGCATCAGCTGAAATGGATTTTCACCCATCACCAGTGACACAGACACTGCAGACTCCTCTGACTACTCTGAGTAACCCAGTAACTCACAGTCATCCTCACGTGTAAATCAAACCAACCACGCAATCATCATCTGGCAACCCCAACAGAGCAGCCCTGCAACATTTATTCGTTTCCACTTTACAAAAGCTTTCCAAACTTAGGAAAATCTGTGTTATTTAAGACCTTTAAGTGCATTAATTCCTCCTTGCTTGGTATTTTCACAGCAACATGAGCAAACTCCAAGGCTGGCAAGGAAACTTCTGTTCCTACCATATTCAGTCCCTTCCCCTGCTAAAAGCAGGGAGGGTCTTTGTGCTTCCAACTTTTACAGCTATTCCTGTGCAGATACTCTTTTTCCAGAGCATGGGAGCCTCATTCCTGCTGAGCTCAAGCACTTGGAAATGAGCAGCTGCTTGCTGCACCTCGACAAGTCCTAACCCATTTCAGCACTCCACCAACAGACTTGGTGAGCGCTACCGGGATTGGCTGAGGATGGGGTAAGTTTTATTTCCAAGACACACATTCTGGAAGCCACTTGGCTTTTGTTTCAAGCCTATCTAAAGCTCTAGAAATATTTAAACTCTCATGTAGATAAAGGAAACACAAAGTTGTTACAACCAACAACCGAAACATCTTATTTTTGGTGGCAGAATTGATTTAAACCTGATACAATCTCAGTGCTGGGAAACTTGTCCTTTTCTCTCCACCTTAACTACACAGCAAACAAAGGTAAATACAACTCCTCGGGTACAATCGAAACACAGAGCGTGTAATTTTCCTTTCAGGAAAGAAAAAAACTAATCATGCTGTCCCATTAACCTAGTTACATGCCCAGCAGCAATTTGATTCAAGTCCCATCAGCAACAGCATGCCATCACCTACTCCAAAAAGAGGGAGCACATCCTGGGACACCTTCCAAAGGTAAAGAATAAACCAGAAAATTTCACTAGCCTAAAAGCTGATCTTGCTCTCCTCCCTTTGATCCTTTTCTTTTTTAAGAACACATTCTATTTTCTTCTTCCAGCTGTTCCACATCATCAGCTCCTATTTGGGAGGCAAAACAAAATCCAGGGTTTGGGAAGGAAAGCTGCACAGAGAAATCCTTGAAATTGCAGCAAGTGTGAAACACAGCACTGCGAGAGTCTCATCAACTGTATTCCCTTAAAAAACAAGAAGAAAAATTAGTTCCCCTGGCCCCTTCAGACCACAGGGCACACAGCTCCTCCCCCCCACATGTTCATGCCTTGGAACAAACACCCATTTTCCCTTCCCCATTCATTCCAGAAAAGCTTTTGCAATTGCCAGCAACCACATTCAAGTCACAGATAAAGTTTCCTACCAAAGCAATGCCTGTAAAACAGTGATACTACCCATCTGTAATTCCCCAGACTAAAAATTTCAGCAACTCTTATCATATTAGCGAATTTACACACAACTAAACTTGACAGTTGACTAGCCCTGAAATTGCTGGATTAGGAGAAAAAGAAAATATAGGTTATCTCTGCCTTCTAAAGGGAGATCTTCACTGCTAATTCCTACTACTAAACAAAAGTGGAGCAAATGCACCAGCTCAACACATCCCAAAGTTTGCTAATGACACAGAAAAGCCTTTCAGCCTGAAAATCATGGACAAAATCCATTCACACACAGATAAAAATCCTTCTACGTCCCAATATCTAAAAGGGAAGTTATTTGTTCTGAGTCTCCTGTTACCCTCTCAACAACTTCTTACACAAACTCTGCTCCCAAATCAGAGCTGCTCATTAAATACACATATATTTAAATGGATAGAGTAACCTTCTCCCACAGACTTCTGCCAGAGAACATACACAATCATGGCCTTGGATGTGAGAAGAAAATAAGCCATGTGAAATCACATTTTCAGAATGGTTTTCTCTGAGAGATTTCACCACAAAAATCTTACAAAGCTGGTAGTGACACATCTGCACTCTAACATGATTAGCTTTTGTCATTAAATAAATTAAAGCTATTGCTGCTTGAAAGAACACTAAGATGTGCCAAGGCACATCAACAGGGGAGATGGCAGAGAGGGGTTTAAGGCATTTAATTTTTTGGCAACATACTCCCCAATCCGTGCCCCTTCCTCCCCTGCAGAGGAGCCACTACCACGGAGCAGCAGGGAAAGTCTCTTTTCAAAGCTCTTCTCCTGCTCCGACCGTCCCAAGACGTTTCATCTCCACAGCTTCAACACTTCTAAACAGAAACACTTCCCAGGCAACACCTCTGCCCCCTTCCCTTCACCCAGCCCAGATCTCAGAACATTCCCTCCTCAACTCAGAAACACAGAGAGCAAGGGACACCTCTGATTTCAGTCTGGTCCCTCCTTCCCACCTCTCACCACTCCTTCCCTTTCAGGACTGTAATGCTCCTGACACCCTCCTCACATGCGGCTGTCACTGGCATCTGGAAGAAGGTTTCCAACTGCACTTTGTGGATGAAAAGTCACACAGTTTGAGTGCTTCACAAGACCATGCTCTTCAAGCTGACTTTTGTGCCCAAGCAGCTTCCAAACGCCTTCTCCTCAATTTCAAAGTCATCAACAGACAAAAGCCAGAGAGCACAGAGCTGCTCCCTCACATAGCCTGGGAAAACACCACTCAAAATGGAAGTACAGGAGGGAAGATAGCACTGGCTGCAAATTTCCAGAGGGGATCACAGCAACCCAGAGACCCCAACCCTTCAGTGCACGGTGCAGATTCTCTCCTGGGAAAAATTATTGGACACTTTCTCCTCCAGCTCAACTTTTTGTTCCCATAAAGACAACAGAGAACCCCATGTACCCAATCCTCCTCAAGAATCTTGATTTAACCAGACCTCCAAGGCAGGCCTACTCTGGCCTGGCCTGCATCCCAACACTGGGCAAGCACTGCCAGGAACTCACCCCGACTTCTCACACAGCCTCAAACATTCCTGAATGCCATTCTGTATTTCTTGCCATCCTCCTGGGCTTTGGGGAAGCTGCTTGCATCCAGAAGATGCCACCCAACACAGCAGGAACCACCACAGCACTTCCTGAAAGGGACTACCGCACGGTCAGCTGAACAATGCAGCAGAAACTAAAACTGAATTAGTGAGGCAACATTAGCAAAACACACATTTCCTTGAACAGCAATGATGGAATTCACACAGAGATCAGTGCCCCAAACACCGACCCTTCCTCTGTGCTTCTCGGAAAAGGAATTAACAAGGAGGAAGAAGAGAAAAAAAAAAAATAGCAACAGTCTGTTGACACCCACCCGGAGCCTGCCACAACCATAGCCTGAGGAACATCCAATTTCTCAGAAATGTCCAATCCCACATGGAAGCAGCCATGGGGATAGATTAAAGTCAAGCTTACTGGTGCCTGCACATCAACAACCAGGAACTCCCTCCAAATGTGATGAAGTTGGGAACAGAAAACAAAACCCTACTGACACCAGCCCTGAGCTGCAGACAGCTCTGATTTGTCTCTGACTGAACAGCATCACATTAACCAGTAGCTGGGGGACCTCACCACAGGTGCCATCCATCAACTTGGCTGTCCCTTACAGGCCAATGTTTGCCCACGTCTAGGCTGGGAAGAAACTGATGACCTGATTATACTGATCCACAAAATTTATTCACAGCACAGGGACTTTTGAAAGAGCAGCCTAATGTAACACACACAGAAAACCGCTTCATTCCTAAGTGGGAGAATACAGAGCAGGGTGGAGTGTGACAAGTGTCAGAAGTACCACTGAGGTAAAACCACAAAGGCCCACAGTGCTCTTGCAACACCTTTGTTACTGTACCTTTTTATGGAAGAAGACTCAGCCCAGACTTCACTGGAACTTCTCCTGCAGAGGCAGTCTGGGAGTCAAAGCCAAGGAGGGCAGATTTGGATTACTTTTCATAATATCCCTTCTGCATGTCATTTCACCCTTGCTTGTCCTTTCCATCCAAATAACGGTCAGACTCCAACTGAAGCATTTATCTATACTGACAATGTTTGAGCACAATTTCTGTCTGAAATCAGGTTTGGCTGAGTACTCCCCACTACCAGAGCCACAAAATTATCCCAACTTACTTTTACACAGCAAATTTAACTTCTTAAAGCCACTGTGTTACGGAAATTCCTCACAAGTCTGTCTTGTCTTACAGCAGCTCCAATAACTTCCTATTTAGCAGGAAATAGAATGAATCTCATATCCAAAGCATTACTACTCCATCACTTTCCAGCTGCTCTTTCTCTCAAGAAATATCATTTTCTGAAAAAATTCCTTCTTTCCCCTGTATTTTAATTTTCCCTCCCTCGTGCTGTGTTACATGCACATGCTGAACAGTCCTCTCTCACACAATTCTTATTTTTTTCCAATTACACAGACATTGTTTAATTTCATGATACATCATGAAACCACAGTTATTTCCAAAGTTCACCAGTAAGAAACTGCTTTGATTTAAAAAGCCCAAGTCAGAGAAACCTGCAACTCTTTTATCTGCTATGAGGTAACAGTGGCTCAATAGTTGTATCAAAATACAGAGAAAAAAAAGAAACCAAAGAGGGCTAAAAATAAGGCTGAACTCAGATGACCCCCTGCACTCCAGTAAATCAGGGATGAACTCTGCTCCCCGAGCCTCACTCAGAGCAGCACTGAGAGGTAACAGGTTTTGTTTATAATCAAACACAGGTTTTGGTGGAGGATAAAAACAGCCAGGGCACCTGAATAAGCCTCACCAGGCCACCTGAATAAGCATAAAAAATAAAGTGCTGGTATATAGTCCAAGCACAGATCAGTAGTTTAGAAGTTAAGGAGAGATATCGGTCAAATGCAATGTTTTCACAACAGGCATGTCTAGAAACAAAAACGAAACTGTGTCATTTTAACCTCCCCACTTCTATAGCACCAACTTACTTGTCATATCCATCTAACACTTCTCCCTCCCTCTGTCCCTCCTGCTCAGTGTCCAGTTGGGTCTCCAGGACGGGATACACTGCCACAGCAGCCCCAGCTCCTCTAGGAGCTTCTCCAGGCTTTCCAAGACCTTTGGTTTGTAGGCTGTGCTCTGAGTAAACCCAAACTTCATGTAACACCAAAAGCAACAGCCACAACAGGATAGTCCCTCACCTGACCCACCAGGCTCCCCCTCAGCGACACATGGAGAAAGTACTCCAGGGAATAAAGTGCTCTGGAAAGCCCAGCACAAGGCCAGAGCCAGGCAAACTTCAGCCTTCAACTGTTAAGGCATCCAAGTGCCACGTTCCCCAATAAAAAAGCCCCTTCCCAGACAAACCAGCACTTTGCTGGGAAGACCTGCTGGACACAGCCCGTGCACGCTGGTCAGCATTCCCACTCCAACTCTTGGCACACCCCTCGAAACTGAAGCAAATTTTCCCTGAGCAACAGTTTTACTTATCACCACCCCACTGACTCTACTGACAGAACCTTCCTACTTTTTTTATTCCTAAAGCACTGGTTGGAATTACAGAATACCACAAATCAGGCAAAACTCAGCCAGCAAAGAGAAGGGGCTTTCACATCCAGGGGCTTTCAACTGACCCAAACAAATCCGTAACATCAACAATCTCACAATTTAAACAATTAATTTGTTGTCATGGCAGGGGTGATTCTTGCTGGAAGCTCAAGAAAACAATGGACCTAAACTGACTATAAAAGGGCTGGGTTTTCCCACCTCCAAAATGAAAGTGAGAGCAGGAAAATGCTCACACACAGGGAGCACAGTTCTAAGAGCACAGCCTTCAGCATAAAAACCACCCTGCACTTCTACCTTAAAATCCAACACACCAAACGTTAATAGGAAAACACACTGCCGACCATCCCTGTACCTTTCCACAATAACACAGCACGGAAATATTTCACAAAGTGTGTTTTTCACTTCATACTCCCCTCAAAACTCCAGGGAGGAGGGGAAGAGAGAAGCCAGTTTGCCACGGGATGCTGTCGGACACTGCAAACAAAACCTCAGGCCGGCAGGCACTTTCCTGCTGATCCCTGCAGTATTTCCCTCCTGACTCGGGGCCTACTCGCCTCACAGAACCGAAGACCTTTAAAAAAACATTCGCAGCCCCCGCCGGCCTCTCTTTGTAGCAGCAGCCGCTTTGGTGGGGGGATTTTGGGGAGTGGGAGCCTCCTCCTCCTCCCCATCACGCGTGGCCTGGCAGGGAAAGCTGCTCAGTGAAACGTTCCACCTGAGATTTATTCCCACCAGCCGAGGAGGAAAAATAAAATGAAATAAAATAAAATAAATATCATGAAAACCGTCCCCAGCTGTAAATAAAAAAACCTGAGCTTAAATTCGCCTGGAAAAACAATAAAACCAAAGCACTTACCTGGGCAGGACCAGAGGCAAAACTGAAGAACGATTTATAATTAAAAGTTTACCCTTGGGGTCACCGCTGCTTTGGGGGAGGGGGAAAAAGCACCCCTTGGAAAGGGCAGAACCTCCAAAGCAGCCCATCGGGGAGGTGGACGGCCTCCCTTTCCCTGAATCCTCCCAGCAGGTGCAGGCCCCCTTTTCAGGAGGCCCCATACACAGACACACAAAAAAGAGCCGGGAGCCCCTCAACAACCCCCACCTCACACAACCCCCCGGCTCTGGGAGGCCCTGCGACCCCCCAACCCTCCCCCGGTCTGGGGGGCCCCACGACCCCTCCTCACCCCCCACCACCCGCAGGCCTGGGGAGTCCCCGCAGCCCTCACACCTTCGGCTCCGCTCGCTGTGGGGAGGGGGTGTCACCCCCGAACTCCCGGGGCAAAGGATACTGCTGGGGCGGCTGTGGCGGCAAGGCCCTGATGTTGGGGTGAGGCGCCGGCGCCGGGTGAGGGGGAGCCGGGGAAGGAGGCGGCCCCGCCGCCGCCCCGCTCCCGGGGCCGGTCCCCGCCGCCGCCGCGCCGGGTTTCAAAGCCGCCTTCTGCGGTAAACTCATGGCCAAGCGCAGCCACCACCCCGCGGCGGGGAGCGGGGCCGGGGGGAGCCGCGGAGCGGGCCGGGGGAGAGCTGGGGCAGCGCGGCGGGCCGGCACCGGCGCCGGTCTCCGTGACAACGCGCCTCCCGGTGGGCTCGGGAGAGGGGCCGGCGGGGTGGGAGGGAGGGAGGGGAGGGAGGGAGGGAAGGGGGGGGGGCGGCTCAGGCCGCGCTGCTCATGAGCCGGCGGCGGCGGGGGGTCGCGGTCGCCCTCGCCGGGGGCAGCGGAGCCGTTCTCGGCGGCGGCTCGGGGGCGATGCCGGCGGATTTTCCTCACTGGAGTAGCGGAGCATCAAACATGGCGCTGCGGCCGCCTCCAGCTGTCCGGCCGGGCGGGCGCTCGGGCGCCTTCGGGCCGCTCCGGAGCCGCTCGGCCCAGAGCCGATCGGCGACCTTCGGCTCTTTCCGGAGTCGCTCGGCCCACCGCTGATCGGCCGCCTTCGACTCTTTCCGGAGTCGCTCGTCAGTCAGCGCCGCTCGGCGAACCTCGGGTTCTTCCGGAGAGGGTTTCGCGAGCGCCCTGCTCCCCTCCCTCCCCGCTCAGCCCAGAACCTCCCGTGACCCCACGCTCGGTAAACTTCGACAATTTCCGGACGACGCGAGCGTGAGACACTTCGAGAAGTTTCGGAGTGGCTCGGAGGAGGGATTCCCGCCCCGGTCGTAGCTCTTCTGAGCTTCTCGGCGATCTTCGGAGTCCCTCGGGATCAGCGCGGACGCAGCTTCGGGCACGCTCGGCTCGGCTCGGCGAGACTTCGGCAACGCTTGGCAGTGAGGGATTGGCCCGAGGCTGTCAAAGGGCCCTGGGGTCCCTCAGCAGCCACTCCTCTGAGGGCTTTCCCCGCCCGAAAACTCAGCCCCAGCCCCAATTCCTGGCTTCTGGAGGGGCTGAAAGGGGCAGCACCGCAGCCCCCCCTGAGGCATTGTGAGGGCTGGCAACCCTGAATGCAACATGGAAACCTGGGACCTCTGGAACCCCCTTGAAGGGTCCCACAGTATCCACCCTACCGTGAGCCGGAGGAAGGAGCTTACCTAAAAAAAACTCACCCCCAGCTCCATTACCAGCCCCCAGCCTCCATTACCAGCTCCCAGCCCCAATTCCCAGCTCCTGGGGAAGCTGACGGGCCACACTGCAACCCCTCATGAGGGCACAGTCCTGAGGGTGACAGGGTGGCTGTGAGAGACCCCAGGAACCCCCAAGGCAGCCCACCTGTGGCAATGGGAGCCCTCCAGACCTGCCCTTGTGGGGAGAGGTATCCACCTGACCCCATGGTTACACCAAGTCATCATCCCCCAGGGTTGCCACACCACCACTATGTTCACCATTTCACACCTAACCTGCAGAACCCTCCTCACGGCCACCACCTGAGCTTGGCAGCATCCAGGGTGGTTTGTAACATCTCAGGGAGATAAAAAGCACCTCAGGACAGATTCCAGCAGCTGCCAGATTGTCCTGACTTGTCTTGCCTTGCTACTGGCTGCCAAGGGCTCATTCCAACAACGCTGGCACCTTCCAACATTTCTGCTGCACCACACATCCCAGGGAGATGCTCCCAGCACCTGCACTGTGCCCACAGGTATTGCTGCTCCAGTCACCCAGCCTGGGGTGCTGCTCTAGGAAACCTCCCCAGAGTTTATTTGTGTCCCATGTGCTGCAAATTGTGAGCAACTGCAAGTTTAGGAGGAAGATAATGCTTTAATGCAATCACAAATAAACCCTTAAACGTGAAAAGCTTCTTTTGCTGAAGTGAACAACTCTCATGGTGGTGTATTCAGGCACCTGGGGAGTAGCTGGTACCACCACAAGCTGAGAGAAGAGGTCTCGTACACTAAAGAAAACTTAACTGAGGAGTCACATCCATCCCTGTCTGTGCAATGGTCCTGTTTCTACTCAGAGAATAATTTTGAATTTTAAATATAAATCTGAAGGTTGAGAATCTGGACTGGGTGTTGTTCGTGGGAGCAGAACTCAGCACAGTGTGTAAAAGATGGTAGAAGGGTCTTGAGTATGTTTTCCCTTTGGAGTCAGACTCTTGAGTCATTGAACAATGGGGTTGCACAGGGCAGGTTTAGGACACACAAGGATTGGAGTGTATCCAGAAGCTCTCCCTCCTCTGAGGTATGTTCTCAGAAGGAAAGCTGGGAGCTGCCATGAAGGTCTCCATTAAAAGCAGCACTGCAACTGGAATACTTTCTTACTTACATGCTACCCAGAGGGTACAGCCACCTCCTGCAGTGCCAGCAGACATTAGTGGGGCAGGGGAAGGTGACTCATGTGCTGCTTAGTGTCCCCTTCTGTGCTCTTTGTTCTGCATTGGGATAAGGGAAATACATGGGAGGAGGTCAGCTTATACATACCTCACACTGCCTGTGGGAAAGGGGAAGAAATAGGAAACACTGAGATTTCTTTTTGGGGGGAAAGCCCTCCAGCCTGCCAGTCTGTAAAGAAGTCCTGAGTGGGGAATATTTCCATCTGAACCCAGGAACAAATATTTAGATGGGGCTCTGGCTGTTTTTTTCTGAGTCAGTTTTCCTCAGCAGCCTTCAGCTTGCCATATTAACTGATTCCCTTCCAGAAAAACTGAAGAGAGAAATAAGAACGACCAAAAGAAAGGCCAAGTACTCCTCCACTCCCCCAAAATGGGAGAAAGGAGGAACTTCTCTCACGATATGGGATTTGCCCGAGAACTAATATATGTCCCAGCATCCCAGAGAGCTGCTGTGGTCACAGCACACCTCTCCTGCTGGGAAGACAATTCTTCCTCCACAGCTGGTAAAGACTTGGCTGTTATTACTTGGAGGGTGCAAGTAGAGGTGTGTGTTCTGGGGGGGCTAGTGCCATTCCATGACCACCTTCTCCGGGTATCCCCCTTTGCACGGAAGGAAATTCATCTCAAAACCAAATTGACATCCATGGCTGCCTCTGTTCTACAGAAATAGCTGTCTGTAAACACGACTGTGAAAGAGCTTCTGAACTCTAGGATCTTTGGATATAACACTTTTTGCCATTTTAGAACGGAAAAAAATGGCATTTTCACCATATTGTCTGCTGACGCTCCCAAAATATGTTGGCCAGGCAAAGGGGCCAGGTGAAGCAGTCAGGCTCCGGGCTCTGCTTTAAAGCCCTTCCAGAGTCAGTGTCTCTCCTCAGCCATGTTTTTCCTTTCTTTTTATTTTTTCCTGAGAAGAAAAAGCAGATATGTCTCCCTTCTACCCTACGTAGGATGATTTGGCCAACAAATCCTGCAGATTTAAGAGCCTGAGTGAGTTCCAGCTAGATTCACACCCTTCGTGTTGCCTCTCCATTTTGTTTTTCCCCCTCTTTTACCTGCTAGCTTTATTAGCACCTGGGAACCAATGTGTCATCACGGGCAGCTGGAGCCTACAGTGCTGAGCTCCTGCTTCAGAGCATCACCAGTCTCATTTTACAGTCCCACCTGCCACAGCAGAGACACAACCCCCTGCACAGAGTGTAGTAGGAATGCTGGAGCTGTTCGTGAACTTAGGAGAATACAGGATTGGGGTATCACTGGAAAATGGCTGTTTTCTTGAAGGGATGCTCGTGAAGAGAAAAGTATAAAGTGAGAAAAGCATAAGGCACAAAGTCATGGTCCTGGGAGTGAGTGAGGAGATACGGCCTTCTTAATGCTTGGTTCCGAGTGAAAACTCACAGTGATCAGAATGAGCAGGTCCCAGCTGCAAGGTGGGATTTAGAAACCTGCTCCCTACCTCCCACTCCCCATCCTCCTGCCTTCAGGAAGGTAGGGCTTGTTCAGGGAAGCTTTTGGCCCTAAAATCTGGTTGTCCTACTAGGTGACCTCAGCACTGTTGTGATGTGTCAGGGGTTAGATCCTCCCTGGAGTGAACAAAGTGGGAAGGAGAAGGGCAGTTTAGATGGTTGGGTTCAGCCTCTCACCTCTCACCAGCTCTCTTGGCCCCACCAAAACTACAAAGAGCCCCCATTTCCAGCTCCGTTTGGAGGCTCCAGCATGCTCCAGGTGCCTGCTTTCAACCCAGCACAGCAGCACCTCCCTCTTTTGGCTTCTGCTTTTCCTGCACAGATCCTCTTCCAACACCCTCCAGACAAAAAAAAAAATACCCAACGGGGAAAAAAACCCCAAAAAACAACAAAGTCCTGCTTGGAGCTTTCCCCACTCCTCCCCCTGCCTGGGCTCCCTGTCTCAGCCCTCCAGGGCAAAGCTGAGTGCAAAATAAAGCAAATACCACCCAGGACCAGGCAAGCCCACACCGGGTGCTGGCACAGAGCAGGATGATTCACCTCCTGCCTGCTCTCCCTCTGCCCGCAGCCTCCCAGGGAGGAAAACTCCTGCCACCTGCTCCCAGCCCGACACAGGCAGCCTTGACCATGGTGTCCCCTACTGCCAGACAGCTCATGGTTCCCCTCGAAGTCCTTCCTGCCCTGGGGCTGTCCCTGAGCCATCACCTGCCTGGTCCCTCCCTGCAACTAAGCCCCAGAGAGCCGAAGTGTTTCCTTTTTAGATGGTTAAATCACTTCTAACAACATCTCCACATGACGCCTGTGCTCCCTTCTCTGCTCCTTGCAGCTGGGAAAACACCCTCTCACCACAGCCCCACTCTATTCCTCTTTGCTTTACACCCACGCTGCTCCTCTTTCCCTAGGAATGCAGGTATTCCACCACAATTTAAACATGTGGGGCCACATCCAGACCAAAATAGGACTCCGGTAACATCACTGGTTCCTGCCAGCCAAGCACTGGAATGTGCAGGCAGCGATTTTCTCGGCTCCACTGCCCTCTGCGGGTTTGCACCATTTCCAGGCAGATCTCAAGGAAAACAACGGCCACAGCTGCTCTCCAGTGCTGCAAGAAACAGAGGGCCTTACACCACCAGTCATGCACACAGAAAGTGAGTGAGATATTACTACATTTCGATTCTCTCTGGGTGAGAAAACACAGTAAAAACAGTCAGAGAAGTATTCTAATGTCTTATTTATACAACACCCACGTCCCCAGCTTGCTGCTGGCTCAGTCCTGCCCGTGCCAGCAGCAGAAACACTCTGTATTCCCATAAGCTTGCTACCAGTGGGCTGTAGCCTCCTAGTTTTGCCCCAAATCCAGCCCCTGATAACAATTCTAAGGCTAAATAGCAAAGGAATACCCAGCACTTGGCGTGGTTAATTGCCATCAGCCCTGCCAGGTGCTGGGGTCAGGCTTGCAGGGAGGCTGCAGTCCAGGCCCCGTCTTACATTTTTTGGGCAAGCCTGAAGAAGCCTTAGAGCATCTGCTCGGAGTGAACATTGGCCTGTGTTACAGAACTGGCAGCATCCCACCAGCATCCAAATCATACCAAGCC
This sequence comes from Cyanoderma ruficeps, assembly GCA_008694505.1. Taxonomy (NCBI): domain Eukaryota; kingdom Metazoa; phylum Chordata; class Aves; order Passeriformes; family Timaliidae; genus Cyanoderma; species Cyanoderma ruficeps. The sequence continues at coordinate 598,185 of VZDJ01000012.1, forward strand.
ATAAACAAGGGAGTTTGGAGAGAAACCTGTGTGCGGCTTGTGCCACTGGATCCAACCACAGCCCAGCCAGCCGAGAACTCACCCAGGAGGAAGGAAAAGCATTTGAGAAAGACCTCCCTGCTGGGGAGATGTGTGGACCCATGCCACAGAGATGGAAAGCAAAGAGCCACCCACAGTGAGAGTGAGGTTTTTGGGCAAAACCCCCTGGATTCAGCCTCCAAGAGAGGCAGCAGTCACCAAGCACAGGCTCAGAAAAGCCTCATTGTCTCAGTTTTATCAGCATGGGACAGTCTCAGTGGTGTAGACAGGGAGACGAGCACAAATAAAGGGATGCAGACCATCCTGCTACAACAAAATATGAGTCGTGATCAGCTCCAAATCCAGTAAAAAGTATTTATTATTTCAATTACAATAAGCCCCACGCATAAGGTGAAAAAATAGTTACAAAAAACAGCCCCTTCCATCCCTCCCTTTACATATTAATATTAAAAATCCCTCTATGTCTCTGCTTTGTCTAGGGCAAGAAAACAACACACAGCACCTGAGCTCCTATCAGTGCTTTCCCCTCAAAACAAGTACTAAAAACATCCCTTAAAAAAATCCCTCAGCCCAATCCTGATCACTTCTCACACTGGTGCCAAACCAGCTGTGCAGGGAGAGAGTTTTGGGGCCACGTGGTGCTTTTGGGGCTTGCAGTTTCCCGGGCAGAGGGCAGGCTCGGCATGAGAGAAGCAGCGGCAGAAACCGCCTGCACTTGTCTGGGAAGCTTTAGGGCCAGGAAATCCTGGCTGGCCTGGCTTCAGAGGGGACAGGAGGAAGAACAGGACGCTTCATCCATCCTATCACCACCTTGGTTACATCTTTGGTTACATCAGTATTTCCCTTTACATTCTGAAATTAAAGCTAATCCCAAGAGCTGCAGCATCCTGGCACAGCCTCTGTGACTTGCAGCATCCTCCAGCCCTGTCCCCAGGCCTACTATCCCTAATTTTCCCATCAGCATACTCTGAGGATAGTCCCTCCCAGAGAAACACAGGATCCAAGACTGGAAAGATATCCACAGCCCTACCCAGCTTCCCTAGCCAAGGGACTGTCACCACAGGGTACTGCACCTACAGCTGCACTAAGTGAAAAAAATCAATAAATATATCTTTTACTAAAAAAAAGCTTTAAAATGCATTTTCCCTGAAAATTTCCAGTGTATTCCAAACACATGAAAAAAATATATGAATTTCCCCCCCACCCCCAAAAATATATCTTAAAATATTTTCGACCCTCGTGTGCGCATCTTTGGAGAGAAGGTGGTACACCAGGTGTATTTAGACACGCAGACCAACCTGCTGCTGTTGGGGGTTCCCTTTATCACCTCCAATACAGAGGGGATTTCCAGGCGGTGGGTCAGGCTTGAGCGCTGTGTGTGTAAATACAGGCAGTACCCACGGACACGTGTGCCTCAACACTTGGCTCGGTCATGGTGGGAAGAAAAGAGATCTCCAAATCTAAGTCTTTTCACCAACAAGTCAGGGGGATGAGGAGTTTTCACAGTGGATTGAACCTCGGACAATGCCAGGGGTGCAGACACCACTCCGGCTGAAGAGTCGGGCTCTCCATGGCATGGAGAAGTGGTTTGAGCCGCAAAGGACTGGGGAAGCCCAGCTGTTGGCAGAGGACAAAGCAACCGGCCGCTGGTTCCCTTGGGCACTCGCCCATCACCAGACTTCACACTTCTTAAGGGGGTTCATGGGGGCACCCGGGGGGCAGCTGAAGTGCTCTGCGAACTCCTGGGAGTTGGAGACAGTGCCGATGACGCGGAAACGTGAGGGGCTGTGGGGATCAGTGATGAGCCCCTCGTGAGAGCTCTCTGGTGTGCGAACTGAGCACCACACCTGCGAATGGAGAGCGAGGGGCCTGAGTACTGACACCCATCACCATGAGGCCAGCTCAGTGCTGAATCCAACCTTTCTGCCAGCATGATGGTGGCCAAGGCAGCTTGAGCTTCAGCTCTGTCTTCCTCTGTAACCATCAGTACCCCAATCTCATTCTCCATCCACTACATCATCTCTGCAGGACTCCGTCTTGCTGTCACACCCATCTGGTTTTGCCCAACCCCATCTGGGTATGCTCCACCCCCAAAAATCTGTGCGCCCACGCTCCCAAGGTCACCACATGACCTACCTGTGCAAAGCCAACAAAGAAGAGCTGGTAGTTGGTGAGGCCGAGACTTGGGAGTGTTTCTTCATCCCCATTCTTTTTCAGCCAGTTTTGATATGCCTGAAAACCAGGGAGCACAGCGGGCTCAGGAGACAACACAAATCCCACCACACCATGTCTCTCCTCAAATCTCCCCAGCCCCATGGTCCTACCCGGTAGGCAGCCTTCAGGCCCCCATTGTCGGCGATGTTCTCCCCGAGGGTGTGCTTGCCATTGACTGCCTCACCATTGACAGTGTAGTTGCCATACTGCTCCACCATGCATGCTGTCTGATGCTTGAAGGCCTCCACTGAGGAGTTCTTCCACCAGGGACGCAGGTTGCCATCTTTGTCATATTCCCGGCCTGCAAAGACACAGTGGATTCTTCATCTCATACTGGCCACCCCTCCAGCTGCTCGCCACCTGGCCGTGGTCGTACCTTGGTCATCGAAGGCATGTGTCAACTCATGGCCCACCACCACGCCAATCCCACCAAAATTCAGGGACCTGCAGGCGCGTAATGCAGAGGTTAAGAAAGCCGCCTCTGCTCTCCACAGTCATGAAACTTAGGCTAAGATTTGGATATAGGAGGAAAGCTGGGAATCCTGCCCCGTTTTCCCATGGCTCTTACTTAGGGGATGTACGGGTGTAAAAAGGGGCCTGGAGGATGCCGGCAGGAAAGACAATCTCATTCTTGGTGGGAGAGTAATACGCATTGACTGTTGGAGGTGTCATGCTCCACCTGCAGGAACACAAAAACAGCCAACATGGCAACACAAACCATCACCAGTGTTTGCTCCAACAACATCTGCTTTTGTTGCAAAACCATTATCCTAAATTTATCGCCCCAAAACCAGCACTGGTGGATATCCCAGTGCTCCAGGTATGCTGATATTCCCCACTAAGTATAACAGAGAAGTGGAGCAGAGGACTTACTGGTCCCGATTTGGTGGTTTCCGGAGCTGGTCAGCTGTGACCCTGGCTGAGAAGTTGTAAAACTGCATGACATTCTCAAAATAGAGGTCGGACATGGCCTCATACTGCAAAAGAACAAGGCATGAGTGGTGTGTAGTGATTGCCCAGCCCCACTCCTCCTTCCACAGTCATGTCTGAGCTTCCAGAGCCAGCAGAGTTATGCCTTCTCCTGTTTCTCCTCCTCTTCAACATCTACAGAGTCTCTGGAGGGCAATGAATCACCATTACGGAAAAGGGCTCCTCCTTTTCCCAGGCAGGGGATCCCAAAAGCCCCAGCCACCCCAGGACTGGCCCACAGCTCTCTGGAAGTCCCTAGAGAAGGGCCAAGGCTATCAGTGAGATCCTTCAGGAGGTAACCTGACGTTCAAGGCTGCCCTGAGGCCACGGGCGATAAGGACACATCTTGTACATCCTATAGAATACCCAAGGGACATATCTGACAAACTCACATCATTAAAGACTTTATCCAGCTCCTTGGGGTCCATGATGAATTTTGGATAGCCAATCATGTTGTAGATAGCATCTGCCTGGAGGGTGACAAGGACCAGAGTGCTTTCAGTGCCAGAGAGGGAGGACAGGCTTGCCCGGTTCCACGATCCTCCACCCTCATACGCTCCCTAGCACAGCCACCAGTGTCTCACCTTCTCCTTGGCTGATTTCCTCGTCTCTTCATCCATCCATTGCAGGGTCTCCAGGCTTTCCTCGAAGGCAGTTTTAATCTCCGCAATCATTTCCTCTGCCTAGACAAAACAAGGCAGCACAGCGTCAGTCCAAAGAGCTGGCTTCCTGTCCCAGAGAGGTCAAGGACCTTCACACCACAGGGAGGAAGAGGCTGGGAGGCCAAGACAACACAGGGTGAAAAACCCGGCACACAGAGACACACAGTGAATACAACAAGGTGGACAGAGAAACATTGTCTGCCCTGACAGTTCCACCACTGTAGTGGCTTTCCCAGAACTGGGACTCGCATGCTGTTGCCTTGGGGACATACCACCTGCTTGCTGTCCTCAGCAAAGGTGGCCTTGACAAACATGGCCCCCAGGGCGAAGCCCAGGTTGTTGTCCGTGTCACTGATGCAAAACTTCCAGCGCGGGAGGCAGCTCTGCATGGGGACAGGAGGTGGTCATCAGCGGTGGCACAGAACAAAACCCTCCACATTCCCACCCCTTGCTCCACCTGGCCCATACAACCCTCTAGCACCCCAAAAGCTGCCCCACATTTCTATTGTTTGGATGCCACATGACAGGGCCTTAACATAAAAAGCCATCACCATTTTAATGGTGATTCAGGGGCACTAGGGACTTCACCCTTACCTTCTTCGTCCCATACATCACTTCCATGAATTTTTCCTCAGCATCCCGGAAGCGCTGGTCAAGGAGTGGGCTGGTTTTCCGCACAAGGTTCCAGATCATGTAGTTGTTGAGGAGACTATGGTGAGAGGTGGTGAGTAGGCAGCAGCACATTCCTGCCCACCCTGTGTACCCAGGTCTCCATACAGGCTGGGGGTTCTCACCACTTATCTGTGGCCAGGATGAGGTCCGAGACCTGCTCCAGGTACTCCTTGGCATAGACCACAACGGGCTCTGACTCGTTGAGCTCCACAGGGTAGAAGACCGTGGAGAGGAAGGGCATCCAGTCCACAGCTGGTGCCAGCTCCTGCAAAAGCCACAGCGCTGCTATGGACCTAAAAACCATCACAGGGGGTGGCAGCTGCTTCTTGAGCTGGAATTGGCTGTATCAGTTCCCATTTGATGGATTCAGCTGACTTTGCAGAGGCCAGTTCCCATAACAGCAATGTCCTTGAAAGGTTGGAGGGAAGTAAACAATTTCCACCCATAAAGAAGGAAAAGAAAGTGGAGTGGATGTCAGAGATGTTGACACAAGTCATTAGAGCCCCTTTGGGGATGCTGGGAGGTGACCATGCTGAAATCCAGGGGCAGCAGTGCCAGGAGGACATAAGTGCTGCAGTAGGATGGCTGCAGGTCCCAAGGGTGGTCCAGAGGCTGGGAAGAAGGGTCACGGTACGATTTCCCCAAGGAGGACATAGCTGTTGCACAAGAGCTTCCCAGGCTGTGTCAGCTGGTGTCAAGATTCCCAGAAGAGCTGCGTCACCTCCACCTATCCACCCCACATCCCAAACCACAGCAGAATGGGGAAGCCTGTCAGCTCCATTCCTACCTTTAGGTCTCCAGCTGTCATTTTATGGTAGATGACCTCCTCATCCCGGTGCTTCTCCTGCGGGATGGTGATGTTGGCCAAGGCCGTCTCAAAGTCCAAGATCTGCTGCATCTGCTGCCGTGTTGACTCCTCATCAGTGCCTCCCAGGAACATCCCCAGTTGCACCATGTAGTTCAGGTAACCAGCGAGCACCTGTGTGGTCAGACAGGTGGGATCAAGCATGGCAGGTGCCACCCACCCACGGCATCCCCCCATCCAACCCACATTCCCTGCAACAACCTCACCTTCTCATTCTCCGTCTTGTTCAGGTAGTAATCCCGTGATGGCAGACCCAGCCCCGACTGGTCCACCTGGATGACATTGCTGTTGGAGTTTTTGGAGTCAGCGCTGACATAGACAGAAAAGAAGGGCGAGGTGCGATAATGCGCTGTCACCTCCCGAAGCATCTCATTGAAGTTGTCACCGGCACAGGTACCTGTGATGTTCCAGCCACCCAGCTGGGGACAGACAGGAATCAACTTTCGAGTAAGAAACAGCCACCTGAAATTGTTTCAGTATCCCCTCAGTATCCATCCTGGAGAGAAACATCTTGCAAGGGGGCTAAAAATCTCCATTATTGGATTATAAACCCTGCCTTTGCCTGCCTGACCTGGGGGATGCACTTCTGCATGAAGCACCAAGAATAGAGTTTGGAGGGTGCTGGGACTGCCCATGCCTGAGCTTTTCCCCCTATTTTGCAGCAGAAAGATAGCTTCTCCTCACAGACTGAGACAAACCTTTTGGATGAGTTCCATGAGCGGGGTGGCTTGCAGCTCCTCAATCTTGCTCTCATTCATGCAGGCTTGGTAATAGCGCTGTGCCTTGCGTTCTGCCTCACTTGACACATTGGCCGTGGTGTTTTCTGTGGGAGGTACCCAGGGAGAATCACATGGGGTTCCAGGGATGGGCATCCACTGGACCCAGAAGGACTCAGCCCCATTTTGGGCAAGGCTAGGCTCCAAAAAGGTGCCAAGAATTGTCCCAATAGTCCCTGCTATGCCCCCAAGGGGCATCCTATTGGCCCCATCCCTTCCTGGCCTCCTGCCCCCCGTCTCCTTTCCCACCCACAGTGACTGCTCCAACTCTTTAGGGACAAAAGATAAAGAAAGAAAAAACAAAAAGCATTTTTATTTTTCCAGCAGATCTGATATTCCCAGCATCATCCAGCCCCAAGTTGCTGCCCTTGCCTCAGTGCTGGTGCCCCCCAGATATGTATTATTTATTCCTGCAAAAAGGAACAATAAACCCATTTTTCTCCTCTGCCTCCAAAACCTTCCTTTCATCTCCCCAGCTAAAATTCTGCTTCCCCGGAGGGTTTTTGGGCTTTTTATTTATTTTCCTGATGACACAGCCTGCACCTTTGGCTTCCCAGCTGTGTGTTTTTATTAACTAAAGGTCCCTCAGCTCCAAGGAATTCAAGGAAATGCCGAACGCAACCACTTGGCTGGAGGCCCAGTCTCTTCTCCCGGTAAAACAGCGCCAGATTTCTGCGGGAAAAGCCAGGGACGAAGCTGTTCCCGCACCACCCCCTTCTCTCGAAAGACAACACTCTTCACAAAACCTTCTCTTTCCAGATAATCAGCCCTGGCGCGGTGGAAAGTGCTGATAAGGAGCCAGTTGTTTGCTCAAAGCTTGAACAAACCGTCCTCGCTGGCTGCTCGGATAAGCTGCTCTGCTTCGGTGTTCGCACGCAGAGGCTGAGCCCAGGACTCTCCCTTTTCTGAGGGAGTTTTGGCCCCCAAAAAATGACCATACTGGCAGCCAACCCCCCAAAAGGCTGCTCACAAAGGCTGGAAGTTATAGAACAGGAATAATGCATATCCTTGGGGTGATAGTGGGGCACTACAGCCTCTGGATGCAGTCTGGAGTCCTGAATTTCAGAGCTCCTGGGAATCTCACCACGGGGTTTAGAGAGCAGAGGCCTTTTCCCTATGCAGCACCAAAGACTAGCAGCACCATAGTCAAAAACCTCAGGACCATCTGGGAGAGCATACACAGCCAGGATCCGTTTCTCAGTGTCCTCACAGCATGTGTGTCAGACTGGTTTTGACACTGGAGGTCAATTCCAACTTTGTATTTCCATGCATATGTTTTTGACATCCCTTGGACCCTACGGAGCCCTGAGCATTGTGGGGTCCCATCGCTCCCATGCACTCACCCAGCAGGTGCTTCATGATGGCCTGGTTGTGTTCCCAGAGGTTGTTGAAGGTGCCCCAGCGTGAGTGACCATCAGGGAGAGGGTTGGCCTTGATCCAGCCCCCACAGGCATAGCTGAAGAAGTCCTCGCAGGGATTCACCGCGCGGTCCAGTGAGCTGAGGATGGAGCTGGTGACAGAGATGCAGGCTTCCGACAGGCACACGGCAGGTGGCCCTGGGGGGGCACGGACAGGTTCAGCTCCTCTGCTGCAGCAGGATGAGCAGCACCACAGAACATCCTGTCCGAGCTGAAGGATGCAGGCAAACACTCCACCTGGTGCCTGAGCATCCCACCTTGTACCTTACCACCCTGCTCTAGGACAAGCAATATGGACTAGCATGCAGACCTGTGCCTGAGCATCCTACCCAATCATCCCATCCCAGGACAATCATCTCATCTTATGCCCAAAGATCCTGCCCAGTCTTCCACCCTGGGGTGAAGGATACAGAGAAATGGTCCATCCTGTCCTCAGGCATCAGCTCCAGGATAAAGAATCAGAGAAACATCTTATCCTGCATCTAAGCATCTTGCCCTGTGGTTAAGGGGTGCAGGTGACCATCCTTGTCTTGAGCCCAAAGATCCCACCCCACACCTGAACATCCTGTTTGATACCCAAGAATCCTGTTTTGGGGTGAGGGGTGCAGGTAAGCATCCCACCCTTGCACCAAATATCGCATTCTGGGAACTCCCCAGCAACCAATCCTGGTCAAGGGGGCAGGGTCCCTCCGCAATTGTTTGCTCAACGCTTGAACAAACCATCCCTGCCGGTTGCTTGGATAAGCTGCTCTGCCTCGGTGGTTGCACACACAGGCTGAGCCCAGGATCCTCCCTTTCCTGGGGAAGTTTTGGCCCCCCAAAAATGACCAAAGGACTTACTGGCTCTGTACTGGAAGATGAGTCCCAGCAGACAGGCTACAAGCAGCACCGCCAGCACCCCCACCAGCACTACCAGGTGTTTTTCGGCACGTGTCCGCTCAGCCCAGCACCCCCGGCTGCCCCGTGAGCCATGGAAGTTCACCTGTGGGAAGAGCAGCGTTGTCTCCCCGCTGGCAGAGAAACTCACTGACGCAGACCCCATTTTGCTTTCCCACAGCAGAAATTCAGCTGGGATCCGTCATGGATTGGGCTGGGAAAGGCAGCAGCTGCCTTCCAGAAACCAGGCAGGAAGGGCGGCACAATGGCAGGAAAGGGAGCGGGACAAGCACTTTGGAGGCCTCACCTGCTGTCCCATGCCACCCTGAACCCCTCCTCGAGCACAGTGTAACCCCACGGCTGTCCCCGTCCCCACTGTCACCACTGGGACAGAGTGGGGGCTGCATCGGAAAGTGCCTTAACAGGATACTCCCACTCAGCCAGAAAACATCCCCAGGAAACATCTCGATGTGACAGCAAGTGGAGACAGCCCGCTGGGCAAAGTAAAAGCTACATTTGGGGCAGAAACCACCATCCTAGAGACTGATGGAGATGGAACTGGGGCCGGGACAGGGAGGATCTCTTCAGACCTGAACCTTTCCCAGTGAGGCTGGACACTGGCAGCCGTGGGATTTTTTTCTTGCCACTCTTGGCCCTCTTTAAGCTGCTTTCCCACTGCTTGGGGAGGAATTAACCTAATCCCCTTTTGTGTGGGGACAAAACTCCCAGTGCTCCGATAATGGCTCACCCCAGCCATGCTGGGAAGGGGTTTGGCAGCAGAAAAACTGGGAGGTGGAGTGTTGAAACAGTGGAGGCAGGATATGGCCCTGCTGGCTCCCTGTGCCAGAAGGGGAGCGAAGGGCAGCAGTGGCAGGAGCCAACAAGGCTCTGCCCACACTGGACTTTACCCCTCAGACATTGGTCCTAGGTAGAAAACCCTTCTGCACCCCCTTTGCTGCTTGCCAGGGCACAAAATCCCCTTTTTCTTCCCTAAAAGACATATGAAGCTATACCTGAAAGCCATTGGGATATCCATCACTGTCACCAAGGGAGTCCAGGGGGTCTTCGTCGTCCAGCGTCGCCCGTTTGTAGGTTGACATCTGCACAGGGAGATCGGCAACAGAGTTGCTCAGCAGCCCAGGGTTGAGGAAAAGGACGAAGAACAAGGAAGGTTTACACAGCTTCTAAAGCCACCTCCTCCTCCTCCAGAGAGCAAAATCCCAAATGGTTCTGAGGTAGTAAAGCACTACACGAACGCCGGAGGATGGTTATGGAAAGCAAAGAGGGCCAGAGCCAAGAGCTGAGCAAAGCCCGAACCCGCCTCACTTTCCCCCGGGGCTGGGTTGTGCAACCTCCCCTTCAGCCTGGAATAAAGCCGGATCCACCTCCGCCCTGCAGTGGGGAGAGGGACCCCCCTGTGCCAGGGAACCCCGGAGTTCTGGGGAGAACACCTGAGAAAGGCAGGCAGCAGAGAAAATAGCTTTTCACTCTGACACTACCAGCTCGCTCGTGCTCTACGCCCCATCTGTGAACCCTGCGCACCATGAAACACCCGGAGAAGTCCCTGTGAACACCCAAAGGTGACAGGACCCAGAATTTCAGCTGTGGACGGGCTTCCTCCTTGTGCTGTGTCCTCTGGGCATTACCTTGTGCCTGTGCCCAGCTCTTATCTCATGCCCAGCAGAAAAACAAGGAAAACCTCACGGGTTGGCAGCCAGCCCTTATCATGCCACTGCCGCTGTTTCCTTCCCCCTGGCACTGCCCTGCCATCCAGCCAGATTGTCTGCCGAGGGAGCAAACAACCCTCCACTCCCCACCAAGGGGCTGAGCATCCCAAAATCCATCCTGACCCTGCCACCGACAGCTTGAGCAGCACCATTCACAACCCTTCATCCACAATCAGAGCAGGGAGGGGGTTTACACCCATCTGGACGTCCCCATCCCACTTCCATCAATCCCAAAGGGCTGAGTTGACTCCTGCACAGCCGTGCCTCAGTTTCCCCTGACAGAATGAAAGCACTGGTTCTCAGTCTTGTTTCCAATGGCAGCATTCCCAAACCTCCCTTTGCAGACTTAGTAACAAGTCTCATCCTCTCCCCGGATCCCAAATCCCAGCCTCAGTTGAATTAACCACAAAACCCACCTGGAGAAGAGAAAAGGTTAAACAAAGAGGTGGTTTCCCTCCTTCGTTGTACCGAAATCTTGGTTTCAGCCCCAAAATCTCCCCTGGGCGCCCGCCTGGAACCTGAGAACCATGAGGTGAAAGAGCCTCAACTGCAAGATTTTATCGTGGGGAAAATCTCCGTTTGAATCCTATTTTTTCCCAACCCCTTTCACTTTTTTCCATCTATTTTTAGTACTTCGCACATGGTTGAAATTGGCAGTTCGGGGCACAATCCCTGCTCACACGGTGGGGGGGTTCCATGAAGCCCCCATAGCCCCGCAACACCAAATTCCTGGAATCCCAGCTTTCACTTCATTTCCTGAGGAAATGCTTTTTTTTTTTTTTTCCCTCAGCGATCCCCCACCCCGCCTACCCCAGCGTGAAAACAAGAAAAAGACCAAAAAATAATCCCTTTCTGTTCTCCTTTCACAAGAGATGTTGTGGCTCAACCCTGTACCAGCCATCAGAGAATCCAAACTGAGCCCGAGCTCCCCCAAAACACCCCCGAGAGGCACAGGGAGCGACATCCAGCATCCTTAAATTGAGGGGAAATCGAGCCTGGGAGTAATTTTTAACACCCATATCCTCCATACTGGGGGCATAGTAGCACCTCTGGGTGCTCCCCACCCCTCTCCATCACGTGAAGCAGGAGCACCCCTTTTTTGGGGGCAAAACGGGGTAGTTTTTGTCATACACCTCCCCCCTCTAAGCCGTTATTTGCTTCCATCCACATAAAAATGCATTTTTCCCAGCTCCAACAGGGTGGGGGGCACACAGGGAGGGAGCACCCACACTTTAACCTCCCACGCAAGGGATTTTCACTCTCTTTACAACTTACAAAAAATCTGAGCATTACCTCAAATAGCCTGGTTTTACCCCAAATCGCTCCTTCGCTTTATAAAAAATAAGCCCGATGTGCTCGGAGCCCGCACACCCTCAGGAAGGCTCCGGGGGCCCACAGCACCCGGCTCTGCCCCGCCGGGGGAGCCCCTCGCCGGTACCGGGGCACCCCGAGCCTCCTCCGGGTGCTTTCAATTCCCGTCCGGGCGCCATTTCGAAGCAACCACGACCGCGATCACCATGGCGATTCCTCGCCTCCCCCCAACCCCTCCAAGCCCCCAACTCCACCCTGACCCCCTCCCCGGCACCCCCGCGCCCCCAAAGCCCCGTCTGGCAAAGCGGTGCCCACCCGCCCTACCCCCGGCACCCATAGGGGCTTCCGCACCTCAATGGCCCGGAATCAACGCCCAGAGAGGCTCAGACTGCTAATTAGGNGCGGGGGGGGGTTGAAGGGGGCATCCACTATGGGGTTCCCACTTGGTGAACCCACTGACCACAAAGAAAACGTGGTGGGGGGGTGCCCAAGTGGGGTACTCAGGGGTAGTCGGGTGTGCAGCGGGGGTCCTTGGGGGTGTCTTAGGGGGCTCCCTTGGGATGCAGTGGGGGATTGATCCCTTATGGGTCCAATGGGTCTCATGGGGGTCCCTCGCGGGTGCCAAGGGGATCCCTCGGGATGCAATGGGAGGTTCTATGGGGTTACAAAGAGCATCCCATGGGAAACACATCACCCGGCGCCTCGCTTCGGCCAAGCGCTCCCCACTCAACCACCCCCAGATTTGGAGGTGTCGCTGGGCCCCTCACTCACCATGGCCGTCACCCCACTCCCGGCGGCCCCGGCCCCGATGGGGCGAGCGCCCGCTGAGCCCCGGCACCGCTCGTGACGCCGCCGCGGCCTAGCGAGGGTGGAGAGGGTGACGAGCAAAGGATGTACCTGGGATGGGAAACCAATGGGGCCGCGGAGGGACGGGCTTCCCGCACGCCTCCTTTAACTCTTTCGGGGGGCCCCAAGCCCCGTTTGGGGGGACCACACGTGCCCCGGCGTGCCGGCAGCAACCTCCCGAGGAAGCCCTGGCTCCCTGGCCGGGGGGGGTGAATGTGACGTCCCGGAGCGGGCGTGCAAGGGCCCGCCCGGCGGCGGGCGCTTGTGCAAGCGCGAAAGCACGTGGGGCCGCAGGGCCCCGGGGCGAGAGCACGGCCCCCTAGCGTGCGGCCGTGCAAGCGCAGTCGTGCAAACACACGAGCTGTGACCGCCAAAGCCACCAACAGCCCAGCGCGCGCTTGTGCGACGGGCACGCGTGCACTTGTACAAGAGCGTGCACAGGCGGCCGTGCGCTGCTTGCACGCCTGCATGTGAGCACACACACACACACACACTCGTGCATGCCTGCAGTTGTGCAAGTGTGCCAGCGTGAGCTTTCCCACACCAAAAAACACCGACGGCTGCACTGCCATGGTGACAGGGATGGGAACACGGGGTGCCACCTCTTCCCCGCGGCGCCTCCACCCCCGGCACTGCCCCGGCGGGCTGAGCACTGACACACTCATCACACTCACGGGGCTGCAAATCGCTTCTGCTGGGCTGCGAAAGTGCTGAGGGGCTTGACGGGTGAAGAGAGGGTGGAAAGGGGAAAGGGTTCCGGAGGGCTTTGTAGGGTCCGCAAGGGGCTGTGCCCGTCCTCTGGCGTTGCGGCGGTGTTTGGGCTCCCTTGGCTGCTCCCCGAGGCACCCGGGGAGCGGATTTGTGGGCTGAGACCGCCACCTTCTGGGAAGCCACGGGCGGCTCCACGGGACACGGAGCCCCCCGAGCCCCCGCCGTGGGGAAATTGACGCAGGGCTGAGAATCACCTCCTCCCCCTCCGCCCTCGTCACCACGCCGTGTTTATTGTAGGACCTACAGTAGCGCCGCGGCATCCCAGCAGGGATCTCTCGTGGGCTGCTGCAGGAACCCGTGTGGGGAAACTGAGGCAGGGAGACCCCACTCATCTCCATCACCCCCATCCCAACCCCTCGCTGGTGCCGCTAGCACGGTTTGGGTGAAAATAAGGCAAAATCCGGCAAAACACACATCTACTCCACAAGAGCCACCCCAAACTCCCACTTGTGAAGCGGGGCAGGGTTGCTACAGCCAGGCTTGGTGCCCCCCAGTCCTCCCAGTCTTCCCAGTATAACCCGGCAGAGGGCACCAGTAAGCCCAGTTTGTGGCCTTTTTTCCCCCCGCCTCCCCCCCGCTTGCTGGCAGCAGGGGGAGGGTGGAGGAAGGGGAGGAGGAGGAGGCGAAGGCCGGGTGCGGGGGGATTTAAGCGCTCGCGGTCCCCCCGGCCCGGCCTCCTCCCGCCGCCCAGAGAGACGTGGGTGTCGGGACCCAAGTTAGTGCGAGTCCGTGTGTGACAGCCCCCATCCCCGGTAAGGACCCCCTGGGGCCACTGCTGCCATCCCGGGGGAGGGAAGGTCTCCGGGGAGAGAGGGGTGAGGGGGCGTGCGGTGCAGGGGAAGTGCCATGGGGATGTGGGAGCGATGGGGTCAGGAGAGTGCCGTGGGGGCTCGGAGGTGCCATGGGGACACAGGAGTGTGGTGGGGACGTGGGTGTGCAACAGGAACACGTGCATGTGGTGGGAACACGGGAATGTCATGGGGTCATGGAATGTGATGAGGACATGGAATGTGATGGGGACGTGGATGCGCAACAGGGACACAGGCATGCAGCGGGGACACAGATGTGGTAGGGTCGTGAGTGTGCAACAGGGACAGACATGCAGTGGGGCCACAAGCATGTGGTGGGCACACAGACATGGGATGGGGACATGGACGTGCAGCAAGGACATGGATGTGTGAGGAGACATGGTCATGTGGGGACATGGGTGCACAACAGGGGTACAGGTGTGTGATGGGGATGGGCGTATAATGGGAATAGGCTGGGGACTGGGACAGGGCTGTGTGATGGGAACATGAGGGTATATTAGGGACATGGGCATACACAGGGGACGTGGGTATGTGGTGAGATTGCAGATGTGCAGTGGAGACATGGACATGGGATGGGAACATAGGCATGACAGGGACACATGGTGAGGACACACAAGAGGTACACAAACACATGATGGGGACGTGGGCATGGAGGGGGAACTCACATGTGATGGGGACAGAGCCATGTCATGGGGACCCCACTGTGCCACAGGGGCTGTGCCAGCTTCCCCCAGCTGGCATTGGTAACAGTGAGGTGACACCTCATAGGACTGATGGCCAGGGGAGGAGGTGAGGTGAGGGGGGTGGTAAATTGGCGTGTCCCCAGACTGTGCAGGGAGGGGACATTTCTTTTAGTCCTCGCTTGGCTGACTGGGGGCAAAGGTCTCAGTGGGGAAACTGAGGCATGAGCGGATGCCACCCACCCTGCAGCTCTCTTCTGGAAGCACTCGCTCAGCACCGCAGAATGAAGGCTCTGTTCGTCCTCCTCCTTGCCCAGCTCTGCTCGGCATCGCTGGTGCCAGGTAGGTGAAGTTTGGAGGGGCAGTGCCCCAAAAATGGATGTTGTTGGGTGCTATGAGCCCGGTTCCCCTGCAGAGAAGGAGAAGGACCCCGAGTACTGGCGGCGGCAGGCACAGGAGACCCTGCAGAATGCGCTGCGGCTCCAGCGCCTCAACCAGAATGTGGCCAAGAACCTCATCCTCTTCCTGGGGGACGGTGAGATGAGAGGGTGTGGGCAGCGGGGCTGAGGGGTACGGGGGGTGACAAAGTGGGTGCAATAAAGTTGGTGCTGTTATAAACTGGAGCTTCAACACATTTGGTGTTGTGGAAAAATAGGTGCTGTGGTAAGTTGTGTTTTGGGATAAACTGAGTGTGGGACAAACTGGGATAAACTGTGTTTCCAGTAAGTTGGTTGCTGGGGTAAACTGGGTTTGCAAAAAGATCTGTGCTGGGGTAAACTGGATGCTGCAATGAACTGGATTTGCAAAAAAATGGGTGCTGTGGTAAATTGAGTTTACAATACACTGGGTGTTGGATAAACTGGATTTGCAAAAAAAATATTGGTTGCTGCAATCAGTTTGGTTTGCATTAAGTTGGATACTTGGGTAAGCTGGGTGCTGGTCTGTTGTGATAAATTGGGTTTGCAATGAAATTGGGTGCCAGGGCAAACTGGGTTGCAATAAATTGGGTGCTGGCATAAACTGGGTGCTGCAATGAACTGGGATTGCAGTAAACTGGGTGCAGGGATAAACTGGATTGGCAAAGAATTGGGTGCTCAGGTAAATTGGTTTTGCCATAATTTGAGTGCTGGGATAGACTGGGACTGCAATGAAGTGGGTGCTGGGATAAATTTGGTTTGCAAAAAATTGAGTGCTGGGATAAACTGTGTGCTGGAATGAATTGGATTTGCAAAAGGTTGGGTGTTGCAATAAACTGGATTCTGTGATAAACTGGCTTTGCAATGAAAAGTGGCTGCTGGGATAAACTGGGAGCTAGGATAAACCGGCTGCACAATAAACCGAGCTTGCAAAAAATTGGTTTCTATGATAAACTGAGCAATGGGATAAACTGGATGATGGGCTGAAGTGGGTCTGCAGTAACCTGAGATAAGCGGGGTTTGCATGGAGCGGGTTGTGCTGCCCGCTGCTGCACGGCTGACGGTGTCCCACAGGAATGGGTGTCTCCACGGTCACGGCTGCCCGCATCCTCAAAGGGCAGCTGCAGCACGGGCAGGGTGAGGAGAGCCTGCTGGAGATGGACAAGTTCCCCTTCGTGGCCCTGGCCAAGGTGAGCCCCCCGGGGCACCCACGGGGACATGACACCCACCGCAAGGTCATGGGCAGGCAGCATCGACTGAGCCGAAATTAGGTCAGGGGCGGGTGAAGGGAGCTGATGCCTGCTGGCTGTGCCAGGGGCCGGCCGTGGGAACAGGGAGGGGAGGCAGGAGAAGTCCGCCAGCTGCAGGACACCACGGGGGGGAGTCTCCTGCTTCTCCTTGGGGTCGTTTTGCTGAACAAAACATTTTAAAATAATAATTCAGTTTGAAGTCAGCAGCCACCTCCGTTCACCTCATGGGGATGCCCGTGGCAGTGGCTTCTATCCTGCCAAAAGATGGACTGAAAAAAGGCTAAAAGCAGCAAAATGCAGTGAAGGGAGATTGTGCCTCCATGGTGGAGGGAGCAGGGTAAAATGGGGGGCGAAGGGCAAAAGAGAGGGGAAACAGGTGACATGGGGGTCTGGTGCAGCAAAACAGCATTCCCAGAGTGGCAATGATGGTGGTGTCAGTGGTACTGGTGGTGGTGGAGACAATGATGGTGGTGATAACTGTGGTGGTTCATCCATCTCCCACTGTCCAGACCTACAACACCAATGCCCAGGTGCCCGACAGCGCAGGCACGGCCACCGCCTACCTCTGCGGTGTCAAAGCCAATGAGGGGACGCTAGGAGTCAGTGCTGGTGTCACCCGGGACCGCTGCAACACCACCAAGGGCCAGGAGGTGACCTCCATCCTCCGCTGGGCCAAGGAGGCAGGTAAGGGACTGAGGGACTCCTGGGCAGGAGGGGGGTTTTGGGTGTGTTCTCACCATTGTATCTTGAACTGGTGGTGCAGGTAAGGCTGTGGGCATCGTCACCACCACGCGCGTGACCCATGCCACACCCAGCGCTGCCTATGCCCACTCTGCCAACCGCGACTGGTACTCAGATGGAGAGATGCCCCCGGATGCCCTGGAGGGTGGCTGTAAGGACATCGCCCGGCAGCTGGTGGAGAACATCCCTGAGATCGAGGTAGGGATGAGGACACCAGGAATGTGCCCTAGACTCAGTGGGGATGGGACCAGGACAGCCTGGAGTGGGGGTTGGAGCCACCCTAGGGTGGGGACAGGGCCGTAGATAGATATGTGTGACCAGGACCACCAACAGTTGAAGAGCCAGGACTCCCAGGAGATGTTGGGCTGGAACCACCAGTGGTTGAAGAGCCAGGACTCCCAGGAGATGTTGGGCTGGGACCACCAAGGGGTGCAAGGTCAGGACTGTGAGTGGGTACAAGACAAGGACCACCCTGCAAATGTGAGGCTGAGACCACCCATGGGTGCAGGACCAGGACTGTGGATAGATATGGGGCCAGGACCACCACCAATGGGTGCAGAGTGCAAAGCAATGGTGGACTGAGACCACTCATGGGTGCAGAACCAGGACCACTCAATAGTCAGAGTCAGAGCCCCTAGCAGATGGGGGATCAGGACCACCCACGAGTACAGAGTTGGGACCCTTGTCACATATGGGACCAGGACCACCATGCGTGGGATACCAGCATGGTACAGGTGGACATGGGACCAGGACACTCAAACATAGGTCTGGGACCACAAGCTTGGTCTGTAGAACCAAGCCCCAGACTCACAAATCTGTCTTAGCCTCCTCCCTTCCCATACTTCCCAGACCAAAAACTCTTCCTTTTCCCCCCTGTTCTGCTCCTTGCTGTGGATTTATGCAGAAATTCAGCACTGTAAATAAATCTTCTTCTGTCCTTCAAAATAGCCCCAAAGCAAAACATCCCAGCCTGTTATTCAGCTCTTTAATAGCCTCTTTTACTGTTTTTTTCTCCTTTAATATAATTTTAACTCTGTCCCAGGCTGGAAATAATTATATAGTGGGGAATCGAGGTTTTTTCCCCTTTTTTTATGTTAATAATTTTGGCGTTGGTGTTTTGCAGCTTTGTAATTCACCTTCTACACAGAGAAAGGGGGGGAAAATACAAAAAAACCATAAAAATCTCTGCTAGGTTATAAATAACAGAGGCCAAATAAATCAGGCTCCAAAGCAAACAGGGAGAGCCGCGGGATGGGGCTCCATCCCAGCGGGTTCATGTGGGGATCCCAATGTGGAGCATCCTTCCCACAGATGGGGGAAAAAAAATATTCAAAAAACCAAATCCCTGCTGGATATGGTTATTTTTGTCCTGGGTTTTAATTAATAGGAGGAGATTCGGGATTATTTTGAGCGAGGTGAAATTCCTCGGGTGTTTTTACCCACAACACCAGGGCTTTCCTGGACATCCTGCTCCGCCCCTTCAGGGTCTTCCCCCATTGTACCCCAGCTGGAGGAGGAAATTTAAATTAATTAAAGATTATTTAAAACTACATTTCCTCCCCTCTTCTGCAGGTGATACTGGGTGGAGGGCGCAAATATATGTACCCCAAAAATGTCAGTGATGTGGAATATCCACATGAAGAGAAGCATCGGGGCACCCGCCTCGACGGCAGGAACCTCGTCCAGGCATGGCAGGAGGCCAAGCCCCGCAGCAAGGTGACAGACTCTTTGGGGGTGGGGGCACACACACATCACCCCACTGGGGCATGGAATATTTTGGGGAGTGTCTGCAGGGATGGCAGAGGCAATGGAGAGGTGACAATGCCTGTCCGCAGGTTGCTGAGTACGTGTGGCACCGGCGAGGGTTGCTGGCACTCAACCTCAGCCGCGTCGACTTCTTGCTGGGTGAGTCCCTGCACCCAAGGGTGCCTGGCATCAACTGGGTGCTTTAGGGGAACCTCTGTCCTGTCCTGGGGTGCTGGGGCAGCTGCAGTGGCCAGTTATCCTCCCAAGGGTGCTG
Organism: Cyanoderma ruficeps; assembly: GCA_008694505.1. Classification (NCBI taxonomy): domain Eukaryota; kingdom Metazoa; phylum Chordata; class Aves; order Passeriformes; family Timaliidae; genus Cyanoderma; species Cyanoderma ruficeps. Next base: position 617,247 of record VZDJ01000012.1, read on the forward strand.
CTGCTGCTTCCAAGGGATGGTGGTACCCTGTCCTGGACATGCTGGTAGCCCATAATGATGGTTCTATTCCCTTGGGGATGCTGGTACCCCAAAGAGATGCTGTTACACCCCCAAGGGTGGTGCTACTGCTGCTCCCAGGGATGCTGGTACTTCCCAAAGAGGCTGCAATTTCCCTGGAAATGCTGGTGCCCCACCCTGGGGATGCTAGTGTGCTGTCAAGGATGTGCTGCCCACCATGGATGATGTCACATCCCCCAAGGATGCTGCTACTCCCACCCTGGGACACATCTCCCTCCTAGGGATGCAGTTCTTTTGTCAGCAGTGAAATTCCCATCCTATCTGGAATGTGGAATCCAGCCCTGCAGGAGGAAGGAAGGGCTGGGATTATCCCCTGGCTTCTATCTAATCTTCCTGGAGCCGATGGTGTGTGAAACATTTGAGTCAGCGTGAGGAGCAGGATTTGGGCCCCCCCCCCTTTTTTTTTTTGGTGGAAAAAGGATGTCCCTAGCAGTGACCCTGTCCCCAGGCCTCTTCGAGCCAGGGGACATGATATACGAGCTGGACAGGAACAACGAGACAGATCCATCCCTCAGCGAGATGGTGTCCGTGGCCATCAGGATGCTCCAGAAAAACCCCCGAGGGTTCTTCCTCCTGGTTGAAGGTGGGGGTTCATGGGGGTGCAAAACTGCGGGATAAAAGGGTGCAATGAGGGTCCAAAAAGAGAGGGATTCGATAAAAGAAGGGTGCAAAAGGAGAATAAAAGGGGTCATAGGGATACATAAAGGGGAGGAAAAAAGGGGATGATGGGGTGCAAAAGAGGGTGCAAAAAAAGATGGGGATTGCTTAAAGGGGAGGTACAAAAAGTGAAGACTGGAAGGTGCAAAAGGATAATAAAGGGGCTGATGGAAGAACAAAAACGGGGATTAAGGGTGATGGTGCAGAAAGGGAGGATAATGGGGAGATGGGAGTGCAAAAAAAGGGGATGATGAAGGAAGGATAAGGGGCTGATAGGGGATACACAAATGACAGATAAAGGGAATATGGGGGATACAAAAAGAAGGGTAACAGGAGTGGTGAAGGTGCTAAAAGGGAGGGATAAAAGGGGTGAAGGTGGAGTGCTAAAACAGATAAAAGGTAGGGGGAAGAAAAGGAGGAATAAAAGGGCTGATGGGGATGCAAAAGGGATGAAGTGAGATGTAGAAAGGGGGACGTAAATAGGGTGATGGGAGGACACAGAAAGGGAATAAAGAGGGGTACAAGTCTGGGAGGAGGAGGGCAATGCTGAGCGATGCTGAGTTCCACAGGCGGCCGCATCGACCATGGGCACCATGAGGGGAAAGCAAAGCAGGCACTGCACGAGGCGGTGGAGCTGGACAGGGCCATCGGGCTGGCCACACGCCTCACGTCCACCCAGGACACGCTCAGTGTCGTCACCGCCGACCACTCTCACGTCTTCACCTTCGGCGGCTACACCCCCCGTGGGAACCCCATCTTTGGTGAGCCCTGCCTGGCCACAGTGCCAGGGACAGCTTGGGGACACCATCGGGACAGCTTGGGGACACCATGGGGGGATTCCATCCTGGTGACTGTGCCACACCGCCAGGTCTGGCCCCAATGCAGAGTGATGTGGACCGGAAACCCTTCACCTCCATCCTCTACGGCAACGGCCCCGGCTATAAAATCGTGGCAGGCGAGCGAGAAAACGTCTCTGCCGTGGATTTTGGTGAGTATGTTTTGGGCCAAAGCCCCTTCAGATCATCTCAGCTTGCCTAAAATGAGCTGTGTTCTTAAACGATTCTCACTTTTGCTGTTTTCCTCCAGCACACGCCGACTACCAGGCACAGTCGGCCGTGCCGCTGCGGCAGGAGACCCACGGCGGCGAGGATGTGGCCGTGTTTGCCCGTGGGCCCATGGCTCACCTGCTGCATGGGGTCCACGAGCAGAACTACATCCCCCATGCCATGGCTTACGCGGCCTGCATCGGCTCCAATCGAGGCCATTGCAACACTGCCGCCCGCCCTGCCACGCCCCTGCTCCTGCCCTTCCTCGGCCTCCTCCTCCTCCTCCTCTGTTAAAGTGCCTCTTGCAAATCACTGAGGGGGACTTATTTTTAATTCATCCCTTCTTTTTATATTTTTGTGTTCAGCAGTGCCCGGGAAAGAGGAGAGAGAGAACAGAGAGACTCAGCGGAGCTAAAGCAGCCACTGGCGGTTTGGTGCTGGGAGCTGCCTCTGTAAATACATGGTTCCTTCCCTATAATTAGCAGCGTTCCCTGGCCTATCCCAAACCCACCACAGGATTTGGGATGGCAGCCGGAGCCTCAGTGGATAAAACCCCCTCTTTGAGTGAAATGCGATGGGGCTGGGTCCCAAAATGCCTCTGCGGTCCCTTGGCTGAGGACTGACCCTGCTGCCCAGCTTGTCACATGTGTGGGGAGCCAGAGATCACAAGAAGATGGGAAAAAAAATTAACTCATCAGGTTAATTTGTCCCTAAACTTGGGTTTGTTGTGTCCTCAGTGATTTATTTTGTTTTAAAATTCTTCGGGTTAAAACAATTTGCTGCCCTGGGAGGGATTTGGGAGGGGTTGGGGCTGGGATTGTGGAAGAGAGGTAAAGGCAGCAAAGTGGGATGTAAAGGATGAGATGCCCTGGGACACACTCCCTTCATTAGGATGAGGTAATCAGGGGGGTAATTAGTAGGTGGGGTCGCAAGGGGAAAGGGTTTGTGCAGCTGGAAGGGTGCTGGGAGCATGAGGGTTGGGCAGGGAGAGCAACCCTGGGTGTGCAAAGGAGGGCTGGAGCAGGCAAATGTCGCTGTGCTTGTGTCAATGTCATGGTGCAAGTGGGTAGAGAGCCTTGAACATGCAAATGTCACTGTGCCAGTGTCACTCTGCACTTGCAGACACTGCCTGAGCTGAGCAAAAGGTGCCTTGAGTGTGCAAATGTCACCGTGCATGTGCAGGTGACACAGATGTCATGGTGTGTAGTGCCTTGCATGTGCAAATGTCACTGTGCTTGTGCAAATTACCCCTGGCATGTGCAGAAGTCCCTGTGCACACATGAAAGCCCCACAGTGCCCAATGAGTTCCTGTGCTTGTGCAAATGGCTGGGAAAACACTGCCCTGCCTCCCCCAAATCTCCCAGATGCCTCCAAAACCCCTCTAAACTCCCAGGTCCCTTGGTTGGTTTTTTTTTTTCTTGTTGTTCATTCACCAGTTTTATAATTAAAATCCAGTTCCTTATTAAACAGGATCCTTCAGAGCGGGTGCAGGCAGTGACCCTGGCAGGGCTTGATTTGGGGGGGCTCTGACCCCCCACCTTTTCCCGGTGCCCTTTGCCACCCCCGCCCCCCGGCATTGCTGGATCCCGACCAAGGCCTGGCTGCTGGCACTTCCCAGAACTCAGGCAGCCCCGAGCTATGTTTAACCACTCCTGGGGTGCTGCGTGGTTTTGGGGGGTTTGGGGGGGGTGGGAACAACTTTCCCTTGGCCAAGGGGTTGGCATGATGCCGGTGGCCACCGAGGCTGTGGCCAAATGCCACTCCTGACGCCAGGCTGACCAGCAGAACCAAAAGAGGCAGTTTTTTGGGGGGTGGTGAGGGCATGGCATGCCATATTTAGGGGTACACACAGCACCCCAAAAATAGGGACCATCAAAGAAAGGCTTTTCTTGGCCCGGCTGCTGTGAAATCCCAACATTTGGCTAAATGCCCCCCCAAAATGAGTGTTTTTACAGCCCCCACTGATGTTTGAGGTTTTGGGGACCCCCTAGATATTGGAGACCCCCTCCACTGTAGCGATAAATAAACCTTTATTTTATACAGGACTCACAGGAAACACAAACACCGTTTGGGAGGGTGTGAAAAAATATTCCTCCCCCTCCCCCCAGTTCCAGCCTCTGGCCCATTCGGAAACTTTTTTCCTTTAAAATAAAGGGGGAGAAGGGGAACTCCACTTTGGGGTTACCCTGGATTTGAGTTCCCTCTTTTTTGGGGGGGAGAGGATGATACTGGAGTTGGACCCACTCTTCATTTTGGGGTCATGGCAGAGGGGGGCGGCCCTTTGTGGTGCATCACCCCCTCACCCAAGGGGTTTTGGGGTGACAGAGATTGTCTGGAGGGGGGCACATCCCAATTTTTTGGGAGGGTCTCCCCAAATCCTGCACTGGGGACGATGGCTTCAGCTCCTGACACAGGGGTGGCACACAGAGGGGGTGAAGCGGTGACACCCCAGCGGGTGGGGGGGGTGACTATGAGCCCTGTGAGAGGGACATCAGTGGGGGCACCCCAATGTGGGCACCCCCATACCGCACTGGTGGAGTGGGGGGAAGAGCCTCACCGGATTATGGAGGGGCTGCTCCAGCTGGATTTTGATCTCAGGGCAGGGGGGGTCAGGCACGCGACGGCCTGGGGGAAAGGGGGGATTCATGAGCACCCCGAGGGGTCCCCCAGCCCCGCGGCACCCCAACCTGACGGTGCTGGGCTACCTGGGGGGGTCCCGGGGGGGTCATCCAGCCAGGGGGTGTCGGTGAAGGCGTCGCGGTGGCTCCCCGAGGGCGAGCGGCTCTCCTGAGGGGGCGGGGATGGTCAGAGAGGCGTTGCCCAGCCCAGACTGCCCCCCCGGACCCACCACCCGGGCTCCCCGTACCCGTCCCGGCTCGCCGGGCTCCTCCGCGGCGCTGCCGAAGCTGCTGGCGCTGGACGAGGAGCGGGAGAAATCCGGCGGCTCCGGCTTCTCGGCCCTGCCAGGGATAGTCCCCAAGGCCACAACAGGCTGGCACCACGCCTCGTGGCCACCACCGTGGCCTGCTGTGATGCTGTGCTGGCCCTGGGACACGCTGTCCCCACACCACCCCGTCCAGGACACCGGATCCTCATGTCACCCTATCCTTGGCATGTCCCTGTCCCCACCCCCTCCCTGGGTGGCCCCATCTCTGTACCACCCTGTCCCCACCCCATCCTATCACTGGGAGGGGTCCCAGCCCCCTGCAATCCTGTCCCCATGTCTCTTGTCACCATACCAACCTGTCCCTATGCCATGTGTCCCTGTGCCAACCACCTTCATGCCAACCTGCATCCAAGCTACCCAAGTGCCACACCACAGCCCCCTGCTACCTTGTTCTTGGGACATACACACGCTGTGCCACTCAGCCCCTGGGTGAAGCTGTCCCTGTGACATTGTCCCTCTGGTGTCTTGTGCCCATATTGCCCTGTGCCAACCATCCTGGTGCCATCTTGTCCTGGTGTCATCCCATACCTGTGCCATCCCACCCCGAGGTCACCCTGGCCCACTGCATTCCTTTGCTGTCCCATCCCTCCAGTCGCTGTGTCATCTTCACACTGCAGTGTCCCAGTGCCCATTCCTGTGCCCTCCCACCCTGGTGTCACCCTGTCCTTGAGCTGCACCATCTCAGTGTCCTCCAGTCCCCGTGTGACCCTGATGTCACTCTGTCCCCATGCCACCTTGTCTTGGAGTCACCCCATACCGGTGCCACCCTGTTCCCTTGCCGCACCAAGCCCATGCCTTCCAGTCCCCATGTATTCCCACCCCATTCCAGTGCCCTCCTATCCCCGTGTCGCCGATCCCGGTGCCAGCTGCAGCACCTGTCGGGGATCCGGTGGCTCTCGGGGGAACTGTGTGTGGAGCTGGAGCCATCGGCGGCTGCGGAGCCGTCCCTGCGGGGAGGCGACGACAGTGAGGTGATAGCGGGAGGTGACAGCGGGAAGGGACGGCGACGGTGCCGGTATCGACAGTCACCTGCCGGCCGGCGCCTCCTGGATGCTCTCGATGCCGATGGCGCTGGAGCGGCGGGAGCCGAGGGGGCCGGGCCGCCGCCGCGACGGGCTCTTCCCGGGCACCAGCAGCGCCTGTGGGGCGCCGTTAACCGGGGGCACACAGGGGACCGGGGGGGCACGGAGGGGGGACAGGGAGGTACCCACCTCTTCCACAGAGCCTAGCCCAATGGCGCTGCCGCGGCGTCCCCGGCGGCTCCCGGGCACCAGCAGCGACTGGGGGCGGCAGCGCGTCACCGACCGGGGCCCAGGGGGAGGGGGGAACCGGGCACTGGGGGAGGAACCGGGCACCGAGGGCGGGGGGGGAACTGGGCACCGGGACGGGGCGGAGCCAAGGGCAGGGTGGGAGGGGCTTGCGGTAAGGGGCGGGGTTAACACGCGTGGCGCGGCCTGAGACTTGGGCGGGGCTTATGGCAATAGAGGGGCGTGTCTTCCCGGGGTGTGGTACGGTGAGAAAGGGGAGGGGCTTGCGGCCACGCCGTTCCGGCCCATGATGGGGGCGTGGCCTGGGCTGGGCGCGGCCTCAGCCACGCGCCCGCTGATGGGCCGCGCGCGCAGGGGGCGGGGCCAAGGCTCGGGGGCGCGGCCACAGCGAAGAGGAGCGGTAAAAAGGGGTGTGGTCAGCAGTGAGGGGGCGTGACTTGGGCGGGGACTCACGGGCGGGGCCGGGGAGGGGGCTCGGGGAGAGGGCCCGGCCCCACAGGCCTCTGCGTGAGGCCGAGCCTCTTAGTGCTGCGTGCGGGGGTGAGGGGCCTGCGGGACCCCCGCGCCCCACCTTAAAGGACTCGAAGAAGCCCGGGGCGGCGCCGCCGTTGTCGGGGCGCTCGTCGTCGGGGCCGAGCCCCAGCATGGCCTGGCTGCGCGCCTGCAGCTCCTCGTGCAGCGTCTCCAGCAGCGCCGCCCGCGTCCGCTCCTGCGTACCAGCCACGCACTGCTCCGCCCACGCGAGACCACCCAGCCCCGCACCCAGCCCCGCACCCAGCCCCGCACCACCCAGCCGCCACCCCCGCAGGACTAGCCCCCGCCCTGCTGCACCCACTCCAGCTCATCCCACACCACTCGGCTGCACCAACGCGAGACACCGACCCCTCCACCGCAGAGCGGGCACCCCCCGTGAGACCACCCCACGATTCCCCCTAGCCCGGGCACCACCCACCTGCCCAGACGGGGACCCAGCCCCTGCCCACCCACGGGCAGCCCCCATGGTGGGTACAGGTCCCACCGCAGGCACGGCACGGCACCCACAGCACCCACATCCACAGCCTCGTGTCGTGCCCCACGGCTTGCCCAGCCCCTCTGGGTGCCCCTCAGCACTCCGTGTCCATCTTGCACCCCCTGTGCCCGCACCTCCAGCTTGGCAAACTTCTCGGCCCGGTAACAGGCGTACTCAGCGTTGATGAGCTTTGTCAACAGGAACTCCTGGAACTCAGGGCCCTGCGGGGTGGGAGCGGCCCTGGGTGGGTGCATGGGTGGGTGGGTGTCACCAGGGACTCCCCAGCGTCACCCACAGGCGCTCACCTTCCTGAAGACGGCGGGGTCAGGCAGCGGTGGGCCAAAGAAGGGCACGTCGTCACGGGCGGTGACAGAGACCTGTGGCAGGTGGGGGCGTGACGGGGCACCCTGCGGGCCCCCATGGGAATGGGGACGCTGAAGCACGGGGAGGATACCTTGTAGAGCGTGCCCTGGGTGCCTCCCTGCTCCAGCTGCACCACCACGAAGGCGTGGAGGAAGTTGGAGGCAATCATGTCGGGGACGAATGGTGTATTCTCGTCCTGGAAGACGATGGCCACGATGTCGTTTCCGATGTGACGCTTCCGCTGCAGCTGTGGGGACAGGTGGATGCAGAGGGACACGGGGACACAGGGGATGGGGGGAGCACAGCAGGACACGAGGGACAGAGGGGGGGTTACACCAGGGGCATCAAAAGGAATGAAAGCCCCTGTGCCCCATAGATGCAGTCCAGCACCCATGGGTGCTCCACCAGCCCCCTGTGTCCCACGGTCCCCCCCTGGCACCCATGGATGCCTTACCAGCCCTCTGCATCCCAAATATGTATCCCCTCATCCATGAGTGCCATGCTATATCCTGAGCCCCACAGATGCCCACCACCACCTATGGGCGACCCAGGACTCCCCTCCATTCCATGGGACATCCCCAAAGCCCCAACAGCCCTTCCACGCCATAGAAGTGCCCCAGGACCATCTCCAATCCCCTGCTCTCAAGCACCCAAATGTCCACCCCAATCCCCCTCCTTTCATCTCCCCCAGTACCCATGGGTGCCCCAGGAGCCCCTGCCTGCCATAGACAGCCCCCAGCACCCATGGGTGCCTACCTGCTGGGCATCACCCTCAGTGTAGGGCAGTTTGGTGGAAACGTGGAACATGATCTCCTTGTCACGGAAGTGGCAATAGACCGACTCGCTGCCCGTCTGTCCGTGGGTCACATCCAGCCCCCCTCGGAACCTGTGTGCGTGGGTGGTGAGACAGGGACCCTGACCCTGTGGGTCCTTCCCCTGTGCCCCTTCACGCACCCCTTGAAGTCCCGCAGCTGCACCCGCTGACCCAGGACGTCGAGGAATTCAGTGAAGGCTGGGCTCTCCTCCGTGGTACCGAAAAGCTCCTCTTCGGAAGTCTGCAGTGGGGTGAGGATGTGTGCCAGCACCCCCCCAGGGACTCCCCCCACCCTAACCCCCACCTACCCCACCCCATACCTGCCCCAGCTTTTGGTAGATGACCCCAAATTTGAAGTGGTTGCTGAGCACGTGCTCATCAAAGGCAAGGATGAGGCGGGATGCCTGCAGGGTGTGAAGGGGTCAGAAGTTGGGGAGGGGCACCCATGGGTGCTCATGTGCCCCTCCCTGCACCCCGTTCACCTTGGGATAGAGCACGGGGTAGAAGCGATCCACATTGACATCCTCGCACACCAGCTGTGGGAAGAAGAGATGTTGCCATGGGGGGCCTGTGGCTGGGGGGCACCCATGGGTGCTGTTGGGAGGCAGGGTCGCACCTACCTTGGCCATCTGCACCACGTTGGGGAACTCAGCCAGGCAGGAGATGGGCACCACATCATGCAGGGTGCGGGCACGGGTGCTGCAGAGCAAGGAGTGGGTCAGGGGGTCCCCCCCACCCCCAGGCAGCTCCCATGGGTGCCTCCCACACCCCGCTCACCGCAGCAGGAGGTGGAGGTGCTCCTGCTCATCGTACTTGAGGGAGAAGACAAGGTGTCCCAGTACCGGGTCCAGGGAGTAGTAGTTGAAGTGCTCCTGTGGGAAGGAGCCGAGTAGCCATGGCCAAGAGTGCTCATGCTGGGGGCACTCGTGACATGAAACACCCACATCCATGAGCACCCACATCCATGGGACACTCATGTCCATGGGATACCCACACCCATAAGTCCCCTTCCCCATGGAGCACCTGTGTCTGTGAGTACCTGTACCCACAGGTACCACCCATGGGGCACCTACACTCAGTGAGCCACACACCCTTGGGACATCCAGGTCCTATGGACACATAAATTTCTGGAGCCCCCATGTCCGTGCAAACCTATGGAGAGCTCATGTCCATGCGCACTCATGCCAGGGGCTTTCCTGCCCATGGCAACCCAACATCCACCTCCTTGTCCACCCATCCCATGGAGCACCCATGTCCACAAGCAGCCACATATCAAAGCACCTGTGTTTATGAGGTCCCTATGTCCTTCCATTCCCATGGAGAACCCAGCCCAAGCATACTTGTGATGGGGCAGCCAAGCCCAGGGATACCCACAATCCCTGAGCACCCATGTCCATGACCCATAGGGCTCCCATATCCATGGATGCACAAACCCGCATCCATGAGTATCCGTGAACATGAGCACCCTTGCCATGGGGCTCCCATACCCATGAACACCACACCCACATCCATGAACACCCCAGCTTGTGTGGTGTCCATGCTCCTGCCCATCCATACCCGTAGGATATCCCCTCCACCACAGACCCTACACCTGCAGCACCCCAGGGCCTCACCTTGCCCAGGAAGTGCTTGCGGTAGATCTTGGCCGTGTGGTTGCCCTCCAGCTTTACCCGGGTGCCGGGTACCGGGGTGGGGGGTGAGTCAGGGGCCCCGCTCAGTTGGTGGTTGGTGCCCTCAATCCAGTAACCCCCGAACTGCGGCAGGAGGATGAGGGGGAACGGCCCCTCCCGGCCCAGCACCTGTGCCCACAGCCATGGTGGGTGCTTTGGCCACTCAGCCACCCACCCAGCCGCTGGCCCTCACACCCCTCTCTGGAGAGGTGCTCTACCTCATGCACGCTGGGGTACGGGATGTAGTCCTCCTCCGTCTGCAAGACAACGGGGTTGTTGGCTGCACTGGCACCCGTGGGTGGTGGGATGGGTGATGCCCATGGTGGCACCCCAGAGTGCTGGTTGCGTGCCTCCCACCCCAACAGCACCTACCTTGAGTGGTGGGGGGATGGCATGGCGCTGCTGGGCCATCCTGCTGCCCTGGGGAAAGAAGGGCTGTGGGTGCCTGTCTCCCTGCCTTGAGGTGGGCATCCTTGGCTGGGGGCATCCATGGATGCTTACCTTGGGGTTGGGAGGTGCTGCTGCCTGGAGATGCGTCTAGGTGGTGTGAGGAGGTCCAGGGGGACCCATGGCGCTTCCTGGGGGAGAGGAGAGCTCCCCCACAGCCCCTCTCCGGGACACCCGACCAACAGTCTTACCCCTGAAGCCAACTGATGGCAGCGAGCCAAGTGCCACCCTGCCGGTGCCAGGGGCCACGGGGGCGGGAGCGGCGGGGTCACTCCATGGGGGCTGCTGAGACCCCCCAAACTCATCGTATCCCCACCCCCGCCCGGATGGGCGCCCTCTGCCGGCAGGAGGCGGCGGCGCGGGGCAGCACCACGGACAGCGCCAGGACCCCGCAAAAGTGTCACCGACCCCGTAAAGTGTCACCGACTCCGTGCCCGTGTCGCGCACCCTGTGAGATGTGATCATGCCCGCGCCAGTGTCACTGACCCCGCGCCAGTGCCACCCTCCCCATGAAAATGTCACTGACCCCGAGCCAATGCCACCAACCCCGTGCCAGTGCCAACCCTCCTCGTGAAACTGTCAGTGACGCTGCGCAAGCATAATCATTTTCGTGCCAATGCCACCGACCCCATGGCCATGGTCTCCCCCGTGTAAGAATGATCATTCTCGTGCCAGTGTCACCGGCCCCACGCCAGTGTCACCGGCCCCGTGCAAATGTTGCTCTTCCCGTGGCAATGTGACCATTCTCGTGCAAATGCCACCGTCCCCGTGCAAATGGCACTGTCCCCATCAAACACAGCCCTGGTGCAAATGCGACCCGGCCATGTGCAAACACAATGACGTGCAAGTGCGTCCCTGGTGCAAAAGGGACCCTCGTGCAAATGTCACCGCCCCTGTGCAAAGACAACCCCAGTGCAGGTGCGACCTATCCCTGTGCAAACACGGTGCTGGTGCAAACACAACCGCAGCCAAGCACAGCCCTGGTGCAGGTGGGACCCGTCCTCGTGCAAGTACGACCCCGTGCCAATGCAACATTGCCACCCGTTCCCGTGCAAACACGACCCTTCCCCATACACCCCCTGGGCCGCAGCGTGACCCTACCGGGCTGGGGGCGACCCTGGGGGGGGCTCCCCTATCGCTTCCCGCACCTCCCAGCATCCAAGGTGGGGGGCTGTCCNTTCTAAATGTGGGGGCCAGACTGGGGAGGGGGAGGTTGTACTCGGGGGAACACGGGAGTCAGGCTGGGGAGACTAGAACAGGGGGAGCAGATAAGGGGAGGCAGAAGAGGAGGGCAGGTTTTGGGGTATCCGGGAGGGGCACCGGTTTGGTGGGGGGCAAGTTGTAGGGTGTAATTATAGAGGAGACATTTGGGGGGCACCGCTTGCAAGGCCAGTGGGGGACTCCTCCCTCCACCCCCTTCCAAACCTGGGTCTTTTACCCCAGGCCCGGAGCGTTTCCCCCCCCATCCTCTCCCCCGGTACCGGCAGCGGTGAAGGTCACGGGCGGACGGACCCCCCGGTGCTGCAGCGGGGATGAGGGGACATTCCCAGAGGGGAATCTCTGGGGCACCGCGGTGCCCGGTCCCCGCAGGGCGGCACTTACCGGGGGCGGCGAGGCCGGGCGGTCCCGGAGCGGGGCCGGTACCGAGCGGAGCCGAGCGGGGCCCCGGCGCTCGCTGCCACCGCGCAGCGTCACGTGCAGCGGGGCGGGGCGGCCCCTACGGGGGCGGTGGGACCGGGCACCGGGACCGGGAACCGGGCATCGCACCAGGGAAGGGCCACGGGCACCGAGAGCAGACCACCGGCCACGGGCACCGGGAAAACGGCACTGGGAACGGAGATCCGGAACTGGGGATCCCCTTCTCTGTCCCTGATGTCATCCCCCTGGACTGCCTGGGTGTCCCCTCCCTCCCCAGCGCCCAAGTCCCCGCAGAACGGGGGACCCCCCCGCAAACGCCTCCCTGTCCCCCCGGGACCCATCTCCATCTCCCCACGCGAGGCCGGTACCCGAGTACCGCTATGCCCATCACCCACATCTCCCCCCAGATTCGGCTTACAGGGTTCTCCCCATGTCTCTCCCTGGGACCCAGAGCTGGCTCCCTCATGCCCCTCTTCCCACCCCTGGCTCCCGGCAGATCCTGTTTATCCACTACCCCCATCCCTGGTACTCAGGGACCCCCATCTCCGTCCCTGGTGCCCAAGCCCCTCCTCCCACACCTCTCCATCCCTGATACCCCAGGAACCCCCTCATCTCTAATTCCCTATTCCTGGTACCCAGAGTATCCCCCAGCCTTAACCCCCATCTCCTCTCTCACCCCCAGGGTGGCCCCCATCCACATCTGGAACCCCCAATCATAACCCCCCAGGCCCACAGCCCCCCAGCAGCCACCCCATTCCTACCCCCTCCCATCTCTAGTGCCCATCCCCAGTGCCCAGGCCCTCCCCCACCCCTCCCTGGCACCCAGGGCCCTCCCATCCCCCAAGGCCTCTCTCCTCCCCTCACCTTCAGCACCCATTTGCCTCCCCCAGGGGCTCAAGGGGACATCCTGGCTCGGAGGACCCCAAGGAGGGGCTGGCACTGGCACCTGGGAAGGGCAGGGACCCTCCCCCGGGGACACACCAGGTGGGGACAGGGGTGGATGTGACAGGGCCAGGGCTCCATAAAACCTATTCCCTCTCTGTGCAAAGGAGGGGGGACTCCTGCTCCAGCAGGGTCCCTCTTGCTCCCACCCCCACCCTACCCCACAGTGCCCACATTCCTTTGTGGACAGCTCTAAGTGGGATTTATGGGATAATCACCTCCACCTTGCTCCAACACCCTTGGCCCACGTGTCTGCACCATAACGAGGCTGCCACAGCTCCAATGACAACTTTAATCCGATAATATTTGCAAATAACAGACAAAACAGGAATGGGGCCTTGGCTCACACCTTGTACCAGCATCCTCCATAGGACCCGGCGCTGCCGGAACTGCCTCAGCCCTGGAACACCCCACAGGATTCCTTCCCACAACAGTGTAAGCTCAAGGAAGAGACTTTTTAATATATAACATTAAAAAAAAAAATCAGCAACTTGAAAAGATGGAATTTCCAAGGAATATGTACACAAGTGAGTGCTTCAGGTTGGGAAGAAAAGCCTCCTGTGGCTTTGGCATGGAATTAGCCATGTCTATACCTTGGGAAAGAATCCACGGGTTCAAACTGCCCCCCAAAAAAATCACTTTTTAGGAAATTTAGAGCCCCTCAAATGCTGCTGCTTCATTACCAAACCCAGCAGGGACAAGGGAGAAAGGCGCTGGGCAAAGAGCAGCTGGAATTCTTCGCATAAAACATTGGAAATAAAACACTGGAAATCAAAACTAGTGGGGGTTTGGGGATGGAATTTGTGGCCCCCACCCTCTTCCTGCACCCCAAATTCCTGCAAACCTTGAAAAAATAAAATTGATGTGATTTCTGCATTGTATTTTTCTGTGGAAACAAAGGAAAAGGTTGGAAAGGAAGAGGATCTCATAAAGAGATCCCTTGGCAGTGCCCAATGTGGATCAGTCTGGAAGTGGGATATTATTTCCTGCTAAATATTAATGGGAAGAAAACCTGGCTGGGAGATCCAAAAAAAAAAGAAATTTAAAAATTACTGCATTGCTGAAAAATGATGAGAGAGGAGTAAGAAAACCTCTTCCCATGGGAAACACGGCACCTACCTGCACCCCCTTGCCAGCTCTGACTGCCCTGAGCCAGGAACACTCCCAGCAGCGCCAGACTGGAGGAAAATGTTCTCCAGAGTCATTAAAATTTCCAAATTTCTAAAAAACCCCACACTTCTCAGAGCCCAAGTGGTTACTGGATTGTCCAAGGTGTGGAACTGAGAGCAGGAGGATGTGGAGAGGGGGCGGCTCCCAGCCCCTGGGAGGGTTTGGGAGGCAGATCCCAGCTTCCATTTTGGGTTGAGTAAATTAAGTTTTGTTGTCTGAAAGCATTAGACATTCCTCATGAAGTCACAATTCCTGTACTTCTATGCTGGACTGAAAGTGTAACAGTGGGTCAAAGACAGGATTATCCTAAAGAGTTACTGGAGAATGATCAGAATGGTCTGGATCTACTGGATCACGACCCCTCTGCGGCTGGGTCGGGGGACACACGGGGCCACCCCTTGTCCCAAATACACCAACTGCTGCTCAACTTCCCAACCTTCCTGTTCTTTATTAAATAAACCCGGGAACGTTGTCCTGAAGCAGGATGTCCTTCAGTGCAATCCGCTTTGACATAAGGCATTTGTTTTGTTTTTTGGGGAGCAAACATCTCATGATGGATTTTTGCCTTTGGGAAGAGTCAGAAAGTACTGTATTCACCTGTTTTTATTCTTTTAATGCCCTACCATGTGACTCTTCCCTTCTGGTCGCTCCTCTAGGAAAACCATCAGTGGCCAAGTAAACCAGTTCCTGGGAAGGAAAGATACCATCAGGAGATGAGGAGGGAAATGGGATGGGGGTGGGATTCATGTGAGGGGATACAAAAGGGCCAAAACATCTGGACTCACCTTTAAATCCCTCTTCAGGCATACAAACTGGGATGGAAAGGGAAGGAAGGCATTAGAAGTTGCTCTGAGGATGCCATAGTCGGTGACAAAGAAGTGTCACAATCCCCATTTTCCACCTTCCCAACCCAAATCCTTGGCCATCACCCCAAGGCCAGCCCCTCTCCACCCCTCTCACCTTGCATAACATCGTCCATGGCCGCGTAATCCGCAATGGGCTCATCGGCCTGGAAAGGACATCGGGGCAGGGAATTAACACGTGCAGGGATCCAGGGGATCATGGTTCTGCTCAGGAGAGGAGCAGGGAATGGGTCTCTTGGCCAAACACTGGGAACTTGATGGGAGGACTCACTCCCTAATTTAGTCATGTTTTGGGTTGGTACCCACAGAACTCAGCAGCCAAATCAGCCTCAAAACACTCTTGGAAATAAAAAAAGGGGGGTTTTCTCCTCCAAGACAAAGATAAAAAGGATTTTCCTCCTCCAAAACAAATTAAATTAAAGATATTCCTCTTCCAAAACAAAAACAATGAGGATTTTTCTCCCCTAACACAAAAAAATTTAAGGCTTTTCCTCCTCCAAAACAAAGCAAAAGGATATTCCTCTTCCAAAACAAAATATTAAAGATTTTCCTCCTGCAGAACAAAAAAAAAACAAACCAAAAAACCCCTCAAACACCTAAGGATATTCCTCCTCTGAAACAAAATAAGGATTTTTTCTTATCAAAACCAAAAAACAATGAGGATTTTTCTCCCCTAAGACAAAAAAAAAAAAAAAATTAAGGATCTTCCTTCCCTAAACCAGAAAAGTTAAGGATTCTTCTCCAAGCAGCTCCAGGAGGAGCTTGTTCCATTTGTCCCCATTTTCACACACAGCCCCACACGCTTCTCTTGGCTCTCACTGATCCCATGGCATTCCCAAATCCTGCCCCGCCGGTACCTTGAGAAGGATGACGGACTCAGGGATGACTCCGAGGCTGCCCAGTGTGGCCGTGTCGTCGCTCAGGATCTTCCCATCCAGGGACAGGTTCTGGTCGAAGGGGGCCACGGAGAAGGCATGCATGATCTGGGGGCACACAGACACCTCATCCCAGGAACTGTGGCACCTCCTGCCTCAGCACCCATCCCCACCTCCTGGGGGAGTCAGACCCTTCCTCTACACCCCCACACTCCTTATTCTGTGTTTTCTTCCTCGTTCCTGGCAGGAGAGCCGGCCTCACCTGGATTTTCAGCTCTTTCAGTGTCTGGTTGGCTGACACCAGCAGCGCTTTCTCCCCCCGGACCTTCCGGTGCCGTGTGCTTCTCCTGATTCCCTGCTTTTGGTAAGTGATGTAGCTCTGGTGGGAGAGCTTTTGGCGTTTCGCGCTGCCGTTGGCCTAGAGACGAGGCAAAACATGAGGAGATAGAGTTGTTTAGGGATAAACACAACCTTCCCAGATTCCAGAGAGTGTTTTGGGCAAATTGGTCATGCAAGGGAAGGCAGGAAGCAATGGAAAACCCTTGGAAAACCAAATGAAGCATGCAAGTGTGGAGATGACCAAAGGATTTGCCTTCAAACCTCAGTTCCTAGTCCTAATGCCAGCATGGGGCAAATTTCCACATGCACATGAATCCCTATCCATATTTAATCTCTCCAAACCCAGCATTGGTGTGGTTTGACCATTCAAATGACAATTTAAGACACTTCTCCACTGCAGTGAGATGCAGAGGATGATACAAAAATCAAGGAACCTGATGGGATTTTTCACCTCTACCTGGTTAAAATCGGGATCTTGCTCCCCCTCTGGCTTGTTTTCCTCTCTTTCCTCTTCAGCTTCCGAGCTGCTGACATTCAGCTCTGGAGCCGCGTCCTTCATTACCTGGAGTCATAAAAATCATTCTCCATAACCAACAGCATCCACATGGCCTGTCTCATCATGGCAAATAGCTCCCAGGGACCTCTGGGTGCCACCTCCATCCAAAGAACCCAGGAATAACCCCCAGAGCTGCTCCATGAGCTCTGCAAAGGCTCCTCCACCCTCCCCAGCTGTGTGGAACCTCAGTGGGATTCAGCTCAAGAATGCCCCTCTGTGGAATTGCAGGTGCTTCCTGCCCTCTTCTCCAGGCAAAGTGAAAGTCTTCTGAGCCCTGCACTGATTCCTTTCCCATCAGCTGGTTGATATAAGTGTATTACAGAAGCCTCAACATGGAGAAAGTATCTTCCATGAATTAAGACATTTATCCGTCCCTGCAGCAGCCTGGCATTACTTATGGGGCTGGAGGTTGTAAGTAAATGAAATCTAAATAATTTACACAAGTACAAAAATAAAAAGGTTGTTCAGGCCAGTGAAAGTCACTCCAGACATAGATTTGCCTGGATGTGAATTCCCAGCTACACTGTGGCTGGAACTGGGCTTTGCAGAAGCCCAGGAGACCTGGATGCCAAGAGCTCTGTTCTCCATCCATGTATTTCCAATTAATGATGCAATTCCAGCTCCCAAACATTCCCCAGAGTCCTCTGAATTTCAGCAGTGCCACCCTACAATGATTTTATCTGGATGAGGCTTCCCTCTGCAGCACCATGCACCCTAAGGAAGAACCAGGTGGTGCAGAGGAGGGAGGAAAAGGGGTGAGGGGCTGGGAAAAACTCCCTGATTTTGCAAAGCCCAGCAGGAAGGGCACAGTGGCTCCCAGTGCTGCTGACAGTGATCCTGGCCAGCATTCCTGCTGCTTCCTATCCTGCTGAGGCTGCCCTGTTACTGGGGGATCTCGTGGGCACATTCTCACCCCCTCTCTCTGGCTCCAGCTGCTCCACAAAGAATAGCTCCCTGTTTTTTTGCCAGCCCCACGTGTGAGCACAGTCCTGTCCAGTGCCAGAAAAACACAACACCCAACCCTCTTGTGCACCACAGCCAAGAGGGATTCAGGCTGAAAGCCTGTGGCTGATGGCTCCAGACGGTGCTGCGTGATCCACATCTCACAACCAAGGCAGGAACCCATCCAGCCTCCAGCTCCCTGTGGCTCCCCAGGCTCCAGCGCCTCCCTGGGACTGACAGGGAGGTGAAAATCATGGAAAGGCCAAAAAAAACCCAGCCCACACTCCAAAGGTAAAGAGATTGTCTTCATCTGAGCTTGTCTACCCTTGGCTCCCTTCTTAAGAGCCCTGAGGAGGGGGGTTTACTAGAACCAGCTTTGAGTACTTGGAAAAACAGTTCTAGAGCTGATTCTCACACTTAAGATCAGTAAAAACAAAATCCACAGCTTCAGGGGATCCTGAGAACCATCTCCAAGTTCACTGTCTCACCAGCATCGAGGGGAAGAGCTCATTCCTATCCAGGAATAAATATGTCACTTGAGCAAGAAGAAAAGAAATGACAAATATTAGAGCGGGAGGAGAGCAGGTAGAGCCTGGGAACACAGCTCAGACAGAAAACAGCTGAGAGCATCCCTGAAAACAGAAAGGATTTGGTTCGGCAAAAGGAAGCCTTGAGGAGATGGAATTTTCACAGCCAGAATGTCCCAATTTGCTGTTTTTGCCCAAACCTGCAGAGCAGGGGGTTTCTGCCCTCACCACCACCACCACAGACCAGAAGGATCCCCACCAGTCCTGGGGCAATGGGAGCTGTGACAAGCCCCTCGGGGAATGACTGGGACACCTGGTGCCAGGCTGAGCAGAGATGGGGGTGAGTCCCTACCTTTTTATTATCCACCACCTTGTGGATGTAGATGGTGGCCTGGGTGTACTCGCGCAGGTCCCGCTGCTGCTGGCACAGGAGCCCTTCCCGGCATTCAGGGCACAGTTCTGGGCAAACACCAGGGGAAAAAGCATTTAATTGCTCCAGCTCCTCAGGGGCCCCAGTGCAGGGCCTTTCACTGCGAACCGAGTGAATCACATCTAATCCCAGACTGGTCTGGGTTGGAAGAGACCTTTAGGATCTCATTTCATTCCCTGCCACGGGCAGGGACACCTTCTACTATCCCAGATTGCTCCAGGCCTTGGACACTTCCAAGGATGGGGCAGCCACAGCGCTGGGCACTCTGTGCCAAGGCCTTACCATCCTCACAGCCAAGAATTTCTCTGCAATACCCCATCTCTCCCTGCCCTCTGGCAGTGGGAAGCCATTCTTGTTGTCCTGTCCTTCCAGGCCCTTGTCCCAAGTCCCTCTCCAGCTCTCCTGGAGCCCCTTCAGGCACTGGAAGGTGCTCTAAGTTATCCTTGGAGCCTTCTCCAGGCTGAACAGCCCCAGATCTCCCAACTTGGCTCCAGAGCAGAGGGGCTCCAGCCCTGGAGCATCTCCATGGGCTCCTCAGGACTCACTCCCGTGGCTCCTGTGCTTTAGACTCCAGAGCTGGACACAACATTGCAAGGGGGGAATCTGCCAAACCCTGTGTTTCCCACTGACCCCATCAGTCTGAAGTTTTCACCCCCAAGGAGCCATTCCCAGGAATGGAGGTCACTCACGGGGTTCGGAGGTGTAGCGGGCGCTCTCAGGGCCAGCCCCGGCTGCCTGTGTCCGGGTGATTTTGATGACGTGATCCACGACGAAGAGTTTTTGGATCCTCTCCCACTCGCTGGGCCATATCAGAGCTATACTGTGCAAAGGAACAGGCAGGTGCTTTATGACATAAAAAAGCCAAGCCCTGAACTCCCAAAAAGCCCTCCTTCTTTGGCTTGTTGGTCTGTCAATGAAAGAAAACTGCAAAATCCATCCAAAACCCAGCTACACGGGAGGGCCTGTACACCCAGATAACAGCAGCCTGTGATTAGTGACATTGTTATGCTCCTGTTGTACCAGAGGGAGGGACTGAGAAGGAAAGAAGTGGAAGATTTCCTACTTTTAGTGCTGCATCACTGCAGAAGCAAGGCTATGGAGCATGAAGTCCAGCCCTGCAGCTAGCACTCCGGGGGGGGGAAGGCTCACGGAAAGCACATTATAAGGAAGCAGGATGTTTTCGGCGTCCTGGCTAAATCCAGGGTGGTTATTGTCAGGAATAAACTAAGTTGAAGGAAGCTCTTTTTTCCTGACCCAGCATCCTTGGACAGTTTAAGTCTTGCCTTGCAGAAGGCTGAGGTGGCTCTGAGAAAGCATCGGTGTTAATTTTGAAGCCTCATTTGCTGTGGCTCAGCAGCAAGGGCATTCCTTTGGGAATGATCTCCCAAGGCTCCTGGCAAAAAGCAAGTGTGTGAAGGGAAGAAACTCACTGTTTGGAGTCTTCTTTGGTCATGGAAGCAAAGGTGAACATGAGGCCCCCGTGGGGACAGAGCAGGACACTGTTTGCTATGGAGGACACGGGGCTGCAGCGCGTCGGCCTCCTGTAAAAGGGAAGAGGTTTGGAAAGCTGGATCAAGTTATCCCACCAAAACCCCCACAATTCTTCAGGAAGCCAGGAAGGAATCACAGGTGAGTATTTATACAAGGCATTCCAACAAGGAACAGTAACTACTAGTGATGAGGAAATCAGATCTGTGTTCCTCTGTGGTGCAGAATGACTGTCCATCAGAGATTTCCATCTCCAGCCTGAACAGTGACCTTTGGGATACAGCTCCAGACAGATGAAAATACTAATCAGGTTACCAGATAATCTGACCATCTGGTTAACACACAGCAAACAAGAAAATTCAGTGTCTTACACTGTACTACAATTCATACAAGTCCTGCAAATACTGGCTTAATTGCTTCCATGAGCTCACTGTGCTGGGAGTCAGAAGCAAAATATTATCTACAGCCCCCAAAATAAGAGATAAAAAGCAGCAAAACCCTCCAACCAAGTTACCTGACAAATTTCCTCCATTCTTCTACAAAGAACTGTGAAACAATATACAGCTCATCTGTCTCCTGGGGAAAAAGAGGGGGAAAAAGAGGAGGAAAAAGGATCTTTTTAATGAACCCAGCAATGACTGTTCACTTTTTCAGCAGCGCTCACCCCTTCAAGACCTCAGTGTTGCTTTACCATGACAACTCCATGCAAGTGGGCTGCAAAAGCCAAAGAAAATAACTTGCGATCAGGTACTATGCACTGCCATTGCTAATCTTGTGTTTATTATGAAGTCACTTGAGCTTTTGATCCAATTACTTTTAATTCGCAGAGGGAAAAGGCATTTCCTTGGAGCAGCCAGGACTCCCAGCGGTTTCTCTGGCTGAGTAGAGCATGCTCAGCATCTGAAGCCAGTGAATCCCTGTACTCCCACAGGCGTGGGGTGAGACCACCCCAACATCCCTCAATTGCTTCCAACATCAAAATCCACAAGTCTTTCCTTTCGGCAGCAGCAGGGACACAAAACCACAGTTGTGCACCAAATGAGACTGTTTTTGGGATAATCTGTGGGGTTTTTGTCCCAATCTTTCTTTAAGAAGGAACAAGGAGCAACCCTGCTTGCTCCTGGAAAAGAAACCATCCTAGCCTCAAAGGCTGGGTGACAAAATTACTTCCATCCTCTCCTTTACCCTCACCCCTTTCCCAAACACACATTTAAGGGTTTGCTCCATCTTTCTGTAGGAAAACTCAGCACACCTAAGGAATATATATATACACTTTTTAATTTCCCTTCATCTCTTGATTTCTGCTTGTTTTTCACTCTGCTTGTTTTCCTCCCCAAACATCAACTTCTTTGGATCAGGAAAACTCCTAAGGCTTGAGGGGAAGATCTTCAGCTCTCTTCTATGAGCCTCCCTTGGGAAATTAAAAGGGAAAGGAGAATAAAAAGAGAAAGAAGGATGTAACTCTGCTGGTGGAGACCCTCCTATGTCTGATCCACAGTGATGAGCTCCAGCTTCCCATTCTCCAGCTCCAAAAGCAAATCCAACCAGCTACAACCTTACACCACTGGCAGGACCTGGAGCTCTCCAGCTCAGCACAGAAGAAAAATTCCTTTTAAATAATTTTGGGTCTCCTTGGTTCCAAGTTGTGGGTCTGTGTTGCCTCAGTTTTCATTCCCAGCTGGAGCAGTGAGGGACAGGGCCAGACACCTGCCAATGCACCTTGGCAGGATTGTAGAGTCAACCATTAATCAGCACCATGAGACTCCCAGAAGCCAAGGACTGGAGCCAACAGCTTGTTCTGGGCACCTCAAATCCCCAAGAATTCCTGGGGAAGCTGCTAGGAGAGGGTTTGCACAGCCTCCTCTTTGGAGGGCTTCTGCATTTTGGGAAGCTCCCAATAGCTTTTGGGACACAGGATGATGCTGGAGCACACCTGAATTTTGCCAAGCAGCAGCAAAAGGTGGTGGGGGGACAAAGTTCAGGTGTGTTCCAGCATCATCCTGCACCTCCTCCTCTCTCCTCCTGATGGAGAGCTGTGGGAAGTGGCTGTTCTTCCAGGGACAGATACAACCACGACAGCAACATTGTCATTGTTATCTCCCTGACTTCAGGCCAGCCGCAGCTCCCTTGGCACACCAGCCATTCCCATGGCTCTTCAGGGCTTTGTGCCAGCACAGCTAATCCAGGGAAATCACACCTCAGCACAACACAAGTGAGAGCTCTGCTGGCACAGACTGAGTGAATGTGACATGGAATGGTTTGGCTTGGGATCTCCTTCCACCCCCCTCCCACAGCAGGGACACCACCTTCCACTATCCCAGATGCTCCAAGCCCCATCTAACTTGGCCTTGAACACTTCCAGGGATGGGGCAGCCACAGCTTCTCTGGGCAGGAGAGTAATTAAAGCCAATAAAAGTCTCTCCCAAGCCTGGCTGCATTCCCTGATCCCCCTCCTTCCCTACCTGAGGCCAGCTGCCCAGGCAAGGTCTGCATTTATCATGGAACAGGTTCTGGAGAGAAGTCTTCTGCTCGCTGGCCATCATCTTATGCAGAGCTTCGTTTTCCTCCCCTTCACGCTCCAAAATCTGTAGGAAACAGTTAATTACATCCCAGCTCCCGTTCCTAGCTGCTACTAAAGGTGACTTTATTCTCCTCCATGGCACAGGGTTGTGTTAAAAAGGAAAACCAGAAATACAATCAGTATTTACAGTCAACAAAAGGGGAGTATTTGGCAAATACCTTGCACTGGGAACAGCACTCTTTGTTATTTGGGAATTCGGGGGCTTTTGGAAAATATTGCTTGAGTTTCTCCCAGGCTTCCTTGGAAACCACCCTCCGCTCGTTTTCAGAGATGCACAGGTCACCTGCAGGGAGAGAATCAAGGGAAGGTTTTGATCACAACATGCTCAGGGATGTTTTGCAGCCCTTGATTGAAGAGATTACAAGGAATGAACATGGGGAAGAAATCCACACATTTATCAGTCAACGCCATGTCAGCAAAAACCAGCAAAGTCACCTTCAACTCCTTCCTTGCTTCCTTTAGACAGAGAATAGTAACAATAACAATAATAATAATAATAGTTTAATTCATAAAAGTGCCCTTTAGATTTCCAAGAACATGGCCTAAGCAGCAGATCAAACATAAGTAGGGATGTGGAGAAAAACCAAAGGGCACAGGGCTACCAGTTTCTGATCCTGGCTATCCACAGCTACATCCCCATGGTGACTCCATTTGCTGAGGCCCAGGATAATAACCCTGTGTCCCATGAAACCAGGTGCCTTCCACATCCTTGAAAACCTGAAATTCCCACTGTAGAATCTCAATACAGTTTCATGTGCCCTGTCCAAGCACCTAAAAATGTGGAAAGGGCAGATATTTTGCACCCTAAATCTGCTCTGGGGAGTAACTGGATGTGAAGTTACCAAGCAAGATTTACCAGCTACTCCCTGGAACACTTATTTATCCATCAGGATTATTTATCCTGATATCAGGATCATCTATCCTCAAGGTTAGGAAGCCCCAAGACCCCAGCAAGGATTTTCAGAAACATTTTGTGCCTGTTGTCTCAGGGGTGAAAGCAGGAGGCATATCCAGGCACTGGGACACCACGTGCACGATGACACGTGCTGGCTGGATAAACAAGGCTTGGAAAAATGGGAGAAGGCTCTGAGATCCAACCAGCTGCCCATTGGCAGGGTTGCTGATGGCCAAGGGGGAACACAACCACATCTCCCTCCAAGACAGCAGCTGGGAAGTCCCTGTGCAGGGAGAAACAGGAGGAGCAGCCGTTGCGACACCTGGATGGGAACCGGATTTGGGAATATCCGCGCCTCGGTGGGGACTGCACCAGCAAGAGGGAAGGAAAACAGCAATTGTGGTGTCCAAAGGGCACAATCCCTTATTATCTGCTTTTCTATAGCCTGGAGAGCTGCAGAGAGAGGAGAGGGAGAGAAACTCCTTCCCCCCCCCTCCTCTGGCAGCTCTTTAACATGACAAGCAGCTTCTCAGGGCCTCGGACTAGCTCCAGGCGTGCCTGGAATTTGGCCAGCCCTGAAGAAGAAAAAATAGCAATGCTCCCCTCCTGCTTTTCCTCTAATAAACAAAGGTCAGGCCTTGATGCAGCACTTGGCCACTTGAGCTTCACTCAACAAGACCAAGTGGCTTCAGAGGCTGGCCCAGGATGCTGCCCAGAGCCAGTGAGGATGAGGGAAAAAATGAGCTTGTACAAATAAGCGCCTTGACACCACATGATTAATGAAAACAGATTAATATGGTGAGTGAAAGAAGTGGAAGAATCAGCTCTGGGTGTTTTGCACAAGTGTTTTGCCATCTGGAAGATGAACCCAACCACTGCTGACCCTGCTTCTCATTCCCACCATCCAGGGACATGTTTTGGGCATAGACATCAAAGAAGGCTTAACTTGGTATCTGGAAAAAATTCACTGGGATCAGGCAGCTACTGGAGAGGGAGGAATTGCAGCAGGGATGCAAAGGGAGCTGTGAAGGGAATGCCCGGGTGGCATTCCTGGAGGCCAGCCAGCCCTCCCAGATGGCCTTTTCCAGAGCCTACCATGGAGGCATAAACCTCCTCCACCACAAAATTAAGGCTGTAGGAACAAGACTACAGATTTTCTGATCCACTCCAGAGGGAGTTTTTCAAGATGGAAAGATTGTTTTCCATGAGTAATCAGAAGTTAACTCAAGAAACAAAACCTGCCCTGCCAGTAGCCCCCTTATTTAGTCTTATTTATTCTGCTATGACTCCAAGTCACAGATCAACCAGCAATTTAATACCACACATTTTCCAAAGGCCTACTGGCCTATTTTTTATCATGTCTGTCTCCATAAATGTTCCATCCCCATGCTCCATGCTTTTATTGAACAGCAGCAGCCTCGAGGCAATGGGAAATGCAGCGTTTAAGGCACTGAGTAACAGCTAAAATCGTGACAAAGTGATTAAACACTCAGCTTGAAAATGAGATTTCTCAAGCCTTACTCCAGGTTCCTGACTAGCTCTGATGACAGGAGGTGTGTGGCCAATTTATGCCATTTTTTTCTTCCTTTTGAGATAAGATGAAGCCTCCCCACAAACTGATGCCTACAAACAGGAGCTTAAGTAAAACTGGCTTTTATGGTCGGGAACACAAGCTTTAAAAAGTGAGATTAAAACAGGGTAGCCAAGGACGCAGCTAATGAGGCATCACTTGCAAAACAACTGATACAGGTCAAAATGTTAAGTAAACGGACACCAAAGCACAGCAGGTTGGGAAATCGATATCCAGGAGTGGTCCTGGCCCAGGTACTGGGTGAGTACTCCCGTCTTAATGTAAACCAGGATATTTAACAGATACTCTCAGCTCCAACCTGGACTGATTTACACAACCTCTTCCTCTCTTACTGCTTTTAGAGCTCCCAAATGGCTGCAGAGCTTTGCTGCTGCCCATGCAAGGAAGGGAAGCTCAGCATCTGACAGCTTACAGACTCTGCCTGCAACAAAAACTTTTGAGTGCAAGGGACACTAGGAAAATGAGCATGAAGCACACTTCAGCAGTGACTCCTCAAGCTGACCACAGCTGGAGCAAAGGTTAATGTGTGCAGCAGTGGGCAACAAGGGAGATACTCAGCTCCATCCCCCGGAGAGGCTTACCATGTGGGCAAACGATGTCTTCATTAAAATTTAACTCCTCTTCCTCCTCTCTCTTCTCTTCATTTGATTCATCTAATTAAAAAAATAAAACACCAACAAAAAAACAAACCAAAAACCAAGAGGATTGCACAGAGTTCTTCTCCCAAGGGAAAAAATCTTATAGGGAAAGGAACATGGTCGCCTTTCAAATTACAGCAAACCCCCTCACCCAAGGGAAAATTTGGAAGGAAATCTGTTATTCTCTGATGTCTTGGCCTCTGGACAGGCAGGATTACAGCCTCTAGGCCACGTAGGAGGGCTTTGAAGTGCATGGAGCACAAGCCAGGCCTTTGTGAGATTACAAAGGATGCATTTGTGAGGGCTGGAACACCGCAGGGGTTCCCTGCTCCCAGACATCTCGGAGTTTAACCTAAACACAAGCCTAGGTAAGAGCAAAAGGAGCAGAATTCCTGGCAGAATTTCTGATCTAAACCAGATGCTGCCTCACATACCGAGGGGGACCTGCCAGGGAGCTGACAAGCCCTACATGCATCTCTAAATTAGTTAAGTCAAGTGCTGGCCACTGAATGGAGCTTCATGAAGACAATGACGTGTCAGCAAGAGCCTCTAACGAGCTGCCTAACGAGCAAATTGGCTTGTGAGTAATTCAAATGCAGTACTGGGAGCTGCAACCTGTTGTGAATCAAAGTGATCCCCGGGGAACGTTGAGTGGTAACTCAGAAATACCCTTTTCTCCACGAGTGCTCCTCCTTGTCAGGGGACCTGAGGTGCAGCCTTCCGGCCCAAGATCAATGCCCTGAGCCATCATTCCCACTTTCACTCCAACAAGCTTGTTACCCAATTCAAAGCAGCTCAACAAAATATGATTTTCAAACATTTAAAGAGCAGAAGGCAAATAAAACCTCCATGTATTCTCATGATATGGGCACAGAATGGAGAGCAATTCATGATTTTTGTTCCTAGGCTGTGTTTTCCCAGTGCTGCTGTATCAGCTGTACTGTTTTATCTCTCGATCTTCACAATAAACATCATCATCATCCCTTCCCCAAGGTAATTTTCACGTTTCTTCCTCCCCTGTGCTCTCGCATTCAGAGAAAAGTGGATGAAAAGATCATGTGTCTGAGGTAGTAATTTCACACAGCTTTGTAAAACCACTTATCACCTCATCTCCCTCTCCAGCATGAAGATCACCCAGCAGCTTTCAAGCTTAGCAAAGAAAAAGCTCCTTAAATGAAGACCTTTTTTATTCGATTTATTATCCTTTCCTCCCTACTCATACAAGGGGAACAAAACGGCCACAGAAACCCCTGATGTGTCTTTTGTTAGGAGGGATCAAGCAGAGCTGGTGGGTCTCTAGAGCAGCAGAAATTAGGAGGAAATCAAGAGTAAATACCTTTGTTTTGTGCATTTCCATTCATTTTTCCATTACTGTGCTCTGCGTCTTCATCTTGCTCATTTAATTGCTCCAGAGCCAGCTGACGCCAGCTCCTCAAGGACGCTTTTCCAACCCAAAACCCGTCGTTCCTGCAGGGAGACAAGAGCACTGGTACCCCAAAATCACAGCTCTCTTCTTCAGAGCCCCAACAGAAAAACTTTAGGGAAAAGCTGTTTAAGCATTTCTAAAAAGTATCTTTGACTGCATTTGGGACTTCCATACCCCTTGACTGTCATCTTCAGCAGGTTAGTCACGGTTTTGTAGTCCTCGTTCAGCTGGTTCTTCAGCCGCAGGATTCGACACCTTTCCACCACACAGTCCTTGCAAAGTGCTTTGACTGGGGAGGGGGAAAGAAACAGTTTTTTACACTATTTATTGCACAGGTAGTTTCCTGCTGGTTTGAAGGCCCTCAGACAGGTGTGTACCAACTGTCCTGCCTCAGGATGGGTAATTTCACATGTAAACGAGGAATCCTGAGAGTTACAACCACATCATGCCACGTTTGAAGCTTAAAGAAGCATAAAAAACTTCAAATGAGGTGTGATCTGTTCCACTGCCTCACAGGTCTGCTCTCACAGCTCCTGGTATCCACAGCCTGAAGTCACAGGGAGCCAGGGCAGCCCAGCACCCAGACACAGGAGGCAGGAAATGCCAGGAAAACAAACATCTGTATTGTGGCACTCTGCCAGTTCAACCTTGAAAAACTACCCTCCTGCAAGGCTGCACTGGACCACGGGAGTGGAAATCCTTCAGCTGGGTGTGTAGTTAGATTTTCATCCTGGAGCAAGAGGAGAAGGGAAGCAGCGTGTCCATCCATCCCTTCACCCATCCCTCCCTCCCTGCCAGCCATACTCAACCCACAACCCTTCAGGCAATCTTCCACTTGACTAATAAACCTTGCCCTGTTTTTCCCTACAAAGGCTGCCTGCCGTCAAAAGCAGTTTCTTCCCTACAAGCTCCCAGTAGGAGCTGAGCTAATTTGGTCTCAGTGGGAGTTACTGAGCAACTTCCTAAAAGGAACAAAAACTGGGGCTTGATGAAGAGATGTCCAAAGCCTGGAGGGGCTGGGCTGACCCTGAAAAGCAGAATGTGTGGTACATGCTTCAACGGCAGCAGGCTAACAGGTAAGTGCTTCCTTGGATGAGTTTACAGATAGGAAGGGATATTTTTGGCCTGAATACTCCATGAGACCCAGCCCACACAGGAGCTGTGGGTGCTGCAGGCACAGAAAATAATTGTCAAGAGTTTGGAGTGTTGCATGTGCAAGTTTTATTTTCTAGAATTGCCTTCAAACCTTCCAGGTACTATGTTTCCTAAGCCAAATTGCTCCTCCACACCAATTCCTCAGGTACAGCCCTTCCCTGAGCAGAGCCCAGGGCCAAAGCAGACCCTGCAATCACCCTAAATAGGTTTTAGAAGTGGTAACAGAATTAAGTGATATTAAAAAAATCCCCTGGAAATAAGGCAGCACTAAAACCATGCACTGAAATAAAGTTATGATGATAAAGGATGGCTCAAAACAGGGCAGACCAGAGCAAGGCTCCAAACCACATCCCACTAAGTGACGTGGAGAGGATGTTACCGTTGAGCCGGGGCCCTCCTCCATATCGCCGGTAGAAGAAGTCGGCCACATATTGCGATATCCTCTTCATCAGAGATATTTTATCAGGATGGAGCTTGCCATGGGAGCACAGGCAGGGTGTGTTATCAATAGGCTTGGGAGGAGTGGATTCATCCAGCCACTTCTGCAGCCATTCCAGAGAGATGAAGTCGTAGGGGGAACCTGCGAGGGGAGAAACCGCAAAGAGAAACAAGACCATACATGTCAGCTCCAACACCAGGTGGTATCTTATAATTACTTTTAAAAATTAACAGGCAATCACTGTCGATTAAATCTCTGGGGCACAAGTTTTCAAAGGTCTGATCCAGCTTCTCCCATACCATTCTGATCTCAGTGTCACAGATTTGGAAGACAGGAGCTATGAGAGATTAAGATGTGCAGATCATTTTGGATTCAGCAATCAATATGCAACAGCTCCAAGGAGGAACGGGAGTGCTTTCAAACCTTTTGGGGATTATTGGAGAGCAGTCAAGGAAAGGGGAAGGTTTTCCTATCATCCATCAAGGGACTGATATAATATTTAAATCATAATCGTAAGTTACAGTTTTTTTCTACAACAGACAGAGTTCACTGGGGTAATTTGAAAATTAAAGGCAACAACAGCAGAGACGAAGTCAGTGTTTCCCCAGTCCTTTCAGCACCCAAATTTTCAGTGTCTCTTACAATTTTAGGTAAAAATTTACAGTGCAAATGGAAACTTGCTTTATTTTTTGCTGAAGCAGAGCAGCAGGCTTGCCCTTGCTTGCTGAAAGAGAAGTACAAAGCTGAGTTTCAGGAGCAGGTCAGTGCTTGTATGAGCAGGTTGGGGTGAAACCCCAGCATCTCAATACTGAGGCACAGTATCACTACACAACTCTTCTGTGGCATGACTGGGAAATTAGGAGCAAACTAGGAAGAATTCAAACCCATTCTGTGCTGCCACGAGGGCAGCCCTGAAACCATGGGGAAATGCGTTCGTTGATGACATTTATAACTGAACACAAATCCTTCATGTTTCCTAGGAAGGAGCAACAGAGAAGCAAGAGGAAAATACAGAAGACAGGAAAACACTGTGTCTCCAGCTTGCACTGGAGCTCTGTGAAGCCTCTTTTCCTCCACAGCTTCAATTCACTGTGTTTTCATCTTACACAATGTCCTCCGCAGCCGCGACCTCCAGAGAATTGCATCGCTGTCAGAACCGGTTTGCTAGTTTGGGATGAAACTGCCTCCCCCAGAAAGGAGGGTTTTCTGGGGCAGGCTCCACAAAGCTGGCAGAAAACGTGTCTGCACAGCTGCACAGAGAGCCCCAAGCTCCAGAGAGATAGGACCCAGAGCAGTGCTGGAATGACGCTGCCTCCAGCTGTGCTGGAAGTGCTGTCCTCATGATGTGCCAGCAGCAGGCAGAGGGTGCCTCAGGGCAAAGTTTTAGGTCCTGTCATCTCTAAACTGGGGCAGAAGAGCTTCACCTGCACTTGTAAAAACCATATTTTTTGAGATTTATTCCTCTGTCACATCAGAACTGCCAAGAGCAAACTCTTCCATTCCTGCTGAGGAAAACCACACCGGAACTCTGCTGCTGCTCCTTTTCCCAGGTGACTCAGGGTAGGTTGATCCCTCCAGCACAACTCTGATCCCACATCTGACATCTGAGTGCTGCTCAGGCTCATGAGGAGCTGTGACACCCTCCTGCTCCAGAGTTAAGCACCTGCATTCCCAAACTGGAGAGGCTGATGTTTACAGGAATAGAAGTTTGCTGTTGGGCTACTCCAATCTCATGGTGGACTCTGAGCATCCAATAATAAAAGCTGAACAGTGAGTTCTCTTACAAGCCACACAATTAAACCCACTTTTAAGTCTTCAATTATAATTATCCTGCAGTTTTTAGGAGAGGTACATAGTGAAGACAAATTCCCTGGGCTGGACGGATAGAGCAAGTTTTGCAGGAGATGGGCGAGAAAAACAAGGTGAGAAATTAAACTCTATGTGCTGAGGCAACAAGACACAAGGAGAAGGAGAAAAAGCTTAACCCCAGTCTCCCTACAAAACTGAGACATGGAACAGTGAAGCACTGGCAGGGATGGATCCAGTAATTTTCTGCTGGAGGTCAGGCATTCTCTTAACCTGCTGATGATTCGGGCCCACCCGCTCCCAAACCTGCCGTGAGCTGGCAATTTGGGAGCAGGCAGATATTCCGCCTCGATGCTCCTAACGAGCTGAGCTGCTCACCAGGCAGAAGAAAAGAGTCACAAAGCATGAGGCTGATGGATGGGGAAGGAGCAGGAGGGAATTAGCGACACCAGAGGCCATGAGAATGAGCAAAGAAAGGAGAAAAATAGGTTAAGGCAAGAAAAGAAGCAAGAGAAACAAATGTAAGCATGCATGAAGCTCTCCCCTTCCAGAAGGCTGCAGGAATGCCTTCCAGCAAGGCCACAGGAGTTGGGAGTTAGTCACAAATCATTCCTAAGCTTAACAGCTCTACTACAGCAATACTCCACAATGTCTTACAGACCAGCTTCGGCGGGTAACCTTTGGTAGAGCTCCTTCACCTCCTCGTGTTTGATCTTGCCTCTGGCCACGCTCTGTTTGCGCATCTCGGCCATTTCATTGCACCACTCCTCAAACTTGCAGTTATCCCGCTCTACCAGCTCCTGCAGAAAAGCTGGGCAAGAAAAAAAAAAACAGGAATTGAAGGGAAAATGCCAGCTATGTTAATTACCATGGGTTATCTGGGGATAACAAACCTCAAAATTCCCTCTCACAGCCTTGCTGAGTGAGGTCTTTCCCCACGCCAAGCAACGTGGACCGTTGCTCCCTCTGATACTGATGGCTGCAGATGATTAAATGCAAAGTTTTGCACTCAAGAAAATAATTTACTTGCGGTTCGTTGCAATGTTAAGTGCAGCTCCTCTGTCCTGCCTCATGATTCCCGGGGGTGGGGGAAACAAAAGCTTTTCAGCCTCTGGATACACCCAAAGCCTGTCACGACCTGTGATCCAGCACATTGCAAACCCAAGGGCAAAGAGCCCTCAGGAGATGGGAGATTAGTCAGGGCAGATCAACAGAAAGGTGAGGGAAATGGGGATTTTTGCTGCCGCTGATGGAAAAACCCCAAACAAACCAAACCTCAGCAGGGAAAAAAGAAGATAAACCACTTCCCTCACGGGGCTGGTGGGAGTGGAGGGAAGCTCTGCTTATCTGAGGCCTTTTCCTATTTAGAATTATTCTGAAGAGCTAAAATATCTGCAAGAAGGTTAATTCTTGACCAAAATATCTACTTTGGGAGAATATTCAGCATTAAAAAATAACCAGCCTGACCTCCTCAAGATCAGAGACAAGTTACGTCTCTCCACTGTCCCGGAAAAGACACTTTTAACAGCATCAAAGCAAAATGCCTCACATTTACAGTTCCATGAAACCTCCCCACAACCACAGAGCTTGACTGCTGCCCTTCACTCCCTGTTCCCTGGCAGGATTCCAGGGGAAACAAAGGCAACCGCGGGGCTGTGCAGGAATTTGGAGCTGGGTGGGGAGTTTTTTGTTGAGTTATTGTTTTGGGTAGAGGGGTAGGAGGAAAGGGAGAGCAAGAAAGCTCAGGAAACAGACTGAAAATACAGATCCAGGCAGGAACTAGTGCTAATTCATGAAGTTTTATGTCTTGGAGGGTGTGTTTTTAACAGGGGGGTTGGGAAAGGTTTGGGGTGTTATTAGGGGGGGAATGAGGTGTATGATTTTCCCCCTCTGCAGAGATCCAAGGTGACCTGCCACCTCTGCTGTCCCCCTGCCACCTCTGCTGTCCCTCTTCCACAGAAAACGAGTGAAGGGGGAACACACCTCAGCACCAGGGGCTTAATTAATATTTCTAATCAAGGAGCAGCCAAAAAGGAAACATTAAACCCACAGGCAAAGCCCACAAGGAGTTCTGGCACCCCCTTAACTCTAAAGCACAACATGAAGGCACTCAGCCCAAATTCCCATTTGGGACTCGGAGCCTCTTTATTTTCGTGTCATTTAGGGTCATTTAGGTTTTCCTGATATGGCAAAGCTGAAGCAGTCGCAGAGGGAACCTGACATCTGTCAGGATTATTCCCTTCCTCGTGCATTGCTGATTACATTTAACCACGCTATTCTCCTGCACATTTGGAATCCAAGCAGGATCACAGTGGTGAATCCCAGCGGGATGATCTCTCCTGACCCCTCCCCAGCTTGACCAGTTGGGTAAGAAAGCAATGTCTGAGTGGGCACATGGGAGGGATTAGCAGAAGTGCTGGGAAAACCCAGGGGTTTCACTGGTCAAGATACTAAGGTGCCACACAGCACATTTGGGGTTCATGGCAGTCAAAAATCATGGAATCTTGGAGCGGGTTGGGAGGGGACCTTGAAGATCCTCTTGTTTCACCCAGGGACACCTTCCACTATCCCTGTTTGCTTCAAGCCCCATCCAACCTGGCCTTGGACACTTCCAGGGATGAGGCAGCCACAGCCTCTCTGGGCATACTGTGCCAGGACCTCACCCCCCTCACAGCCAGGAATTCCTTCCTATCCCATCTGACCCTGCTCTCTGGCAGTGGGAAGCCATTCCCTCTTGTCCCGTCACTCCATCTCTTGTCCCAATTCCCCCTCCAGCTCTCCTGGAGCCCCTTTAGGCACTGGAAGGGGTTCTAAGATCTCCCCGGGGCCTCCTCCAGCTCTCCCAGCCTGGAACCAGAGCAGAGAGGCTCCAGCAACTTCCTAGTCCTGAACAGGACTTCAAGCAAAATTCCACCCCCTGATCCACCTGGAGCACTGCAGAAGGAGCTGGAGCCCCAGGGGACTCACCTGGCACTTGCACTGTGAGAGACTTCTCGCGGGCCTGCAGCCTGTACACCAGCATGTAGGCGTTGCGGGAGCAGTGCGTGCCCTTCCCACACTTGGGCTTGCGGGTCTGGGATTTCGATGGCTCTGCTGTGGGAACAAAAGGCAAAACCTCAGCAACACATGAGCTCCTTCCCTGATCCTCCATTAACGGATGAGTTTGCCACCCAGCCAGCTTTCCTGCGCCAAGCCTCTGTGCCAAGCACTGGGCTTGGCATGACTCAAAACTGTGTCTCAAAGGAAGCCCCAAATCTCTCCAGCCTCTCTGGGTAAATCAAAGGGACTAAATTTAGGAGCCTGTTCTGAACCTCCCTTCTCAAGAGCCTTTCTTCTCTTCCCAGTGGAACTTCTCTGAGCCAAAAGCCACTCTTGGAAAAACATCCTTTCTCCCTTTTGCCTCTTATTCAGCTGTCCTGATTCCAAAGAAAAGTCAAATCCTCAGGGAAGAAAATCGTATTTACAGGTGATTGTGGATATGAAAAGAAACACAGCAAAGCTTTTAGGAAGCCAAGAGCCACGGAAAGGGTTGTTTTTTAGCAGCTGCTGGGGGATGTAAAGTTGTGTTGCAAGAGCTGCTGTTTCCAGAGGGATTCTTAAGCAAGGAAAACACTTATCTACAGCTTCGGCTTCAAAAATCAAATGGTTTTAAATAAAGAAAAGAATTAAAAGAACAACATTCTGTAAGTCAAACTCTAAATGGATCAGTGAATTGAGTCTCCTTTTCCCAAATTCTGAAAAAAAATCACATGCCTTTTCCCCCCACAAGACCCAGGGGACTTCCCAGACTTTATTTGCGTTTTATCAAAAAATTTTCTAAAGTGTTCCCATTTACATGGCCAAGACTCTCCCCCCCCACAGACCTTCAGTTTATGTTACTGACCTTCTCCTGCTGCTACATGTTACAAAGAAAGGCCTCAGTTTTGCCTGGAACAGGCAAATTATTTCAAAACTTGATACAAATACTGAGCTCCCAGCTTAAAGAGGCTCCTAAACACACTTTACTTCTATTCTCCAAACAGCCTTAAATTGAAATACAAAAAATAAGAACATTTACTTGCACTTAAGCATAAAACCTTATAAAATTGAGGTCACAGCAGTTTATTTGCATCTCATTTTGTTGCACTGGGTGAGTGGGAAGGGTAAAAACAAAGGCTGGACTGCTCTTGGTGCCTTTCAGGGCTGTTTCCTGGTGCACCACTAGATGTCCGGCCAGCTCCAGCCTGGGCCGGCAGGGAGCGGAGCCAAGCGGAATGGGACAGAGCTACTAGCACAGGCAGGATCATGGAATCACTAAGATTGGAAAAGCCCTCCAAGATGATCAAGTCCAACCATTACCCCAGCACTGCCAGGTCCACCACTAACCCATGTTCCCAAGTGCCACGTTCACACACTTTTTGAACACCTCCAGGAATGGTGACTCTACTACTGCCCTGCGCAGCCTCTTCCAATGCCCGACTACCCCTCCAATGGAAGATTTTTCCCAAGAGCCAACCTAAAACTCCCTTGGCCCAGCCTGAGGCTGTTCCCTCTCCTCCTGTCCCTGTTCCCTGGGAAGCAGAGCCCAACCCCCACCTGGCTGCCCCCTCCTGTCTGGGAGTTGTGCAGAGCCACAAGGTCCTGCCGTGAGCCTCCTTTTCTCCAGGCTGAGCCCCTTTCCCAGCTCCTTCAACTGCTCCTCAGAAGTTCTCCAGACTCTTCCTTGTGCTCCAGACCCTTCCCCAGCTCCACTGCTCATCTCTTGGCACATTCCCGTGCCTCAAGAAGCATCGTGAACGTGAGAACAAGGAAATGGGAGAAGGCTGATGCCTCATTACACCAAACCAAGGGAGCACTTAAATCTGCAGGTATTTTTTCTCAAAAGATGCCTTAAAAAAAAGCAACATTCCATAAATTCCAACCACAGCAAAGCATCCTGGTGGGTAAGAATTCCTGGGAATGGATAGCTTGCACTGCAAGTGACTTTCTTAATAATTTCCCTGGTTTTCCCTGCTGTGAGCACCTGCACTACAGAACACTGAGCCACTACAAAACAATTTCAACTCCAAATTAGCTGCTCTTATTTATTGACTGCAGAGTGAGAAACCCACAGGTCCAGCCTCAGCCCAAGCTTTCCAAGAAATCTCCAAGAAATCCAGTCCAGGAACATGGTGATCTGGGCAGCACATGAGCCAGTAAAACAGAAAAGCACCGAGGAAAAAGCTCAGAGTAAAAATGCAGTTTTAGATTCCAAGTTATTATTTGGATCAAAATCTTTTTTACTGCCTCCAAGTAAAACACCTCAGTGGAAATAGAACCATAATGTGTTAAGGAAACTGAAAGCATTCTCCTTATCTGTTCCAAGGAAGTGGCACCCGCCTGTTGCTCCCTGATAGGAACCTGTTGCCCGTGTTATCAGTGTCTTAACTGCCATGTGGCAGCCAGAGAAATACTAGAGCAGCTGGTCACAAGGTGTAAACACTCACATGGGGCTGAAACGAAGCAAATCTGGCTGCAATCACCAGGATTGCTGTTTCCCACGTTCCTCTGAGCTGTGACAGCCTGTGTAGGAGCATTCTGGGGAGGAGCAAGAGGCTGCATCTGGGGACGCCCGAGGTTTTGGTAGAAAGAGTTATTTTAAAAGGGCACTCACAACTGAAAGGTTTTACCTAGATCTTCCTCAATCCCCAGCTGCAGTTTCTTCCCCTCCATCTTCTCAATGTCCTCGTCATTGAACTTGTACCATTCGCCCGTCTGCGGGTCCTTCACGTGAGCGATGTAGTGCCCGGAGTAGGCACTTACTCCACGGTGTATGAGCACAGCACTCAGCTCGTACGTGTACACACCGTCTGCAAGGCAAGCAAAACTTACACACAGCTCGGCAGCCAACAGCACTCATCCTTCCTGTCCTAAAACTTTGTGTTCTCACCAGGCAGCAAAGCCTGCACTTGAACTCACAGCTCTTCAGGACATTGCTAAGAGAGTTGTGGCTTAATAACAAGGATGTTGTTTGAAATACAGGTTTCAAACAGCTCTTGCCAGAATTTTCAATCAAAAAGAGGATTCAGAGGAATCCAGAATCCCAGAATGGTTTGGGTTGGAAGCGATTTTAAAGCCCATCTTGCTCCACCTCTCTGCCATGGGCAGGGACATTTTCCACTATCCCAGGGTGCTCCAAGCCCTGTCCAACCTGGACTTGAACACCCCCAGGGATGGGGTAGCCACAGCTTCTCTGGGCACCCTGTGCCAGGGCCTCCCCACCCACACAGGGAGGGATTTCCTTCTAAACAGAACTACAGAGGAGATCTGCCAAGAGGCAATGGGCAAAGTTAAGAAAAGACTGCCCCAAACTCACTTTTTTGCTCCATGAAAGGCTCCATGTCCAGCAGCTCTGAGAAGCCGATGTAGGTATTCAGTTTCTTCTTGTGGCCAGTTTGTCTGTGCAGAGGAAAAGCTATGGCTCAAGGCACAGTAACAACAGCTCACATCCCAGACCCCCCTTGAGCCTCCCTGAGCATCCCCTGAGAGGCTCTGACACCCTGTCACCCTTCAAATTTAAGCAGGAAAAGCAGAGTAGGTGACTTCCCCAATACCTTCCAGGATGTTGCCACTTACCTGTCAAACACAAAGCGCATGAGCTGCAGGTTGAGGGTGCAGGGCAGGCTGAGCAGCCGAATCTTCCTTGTGGCGTTTTGCTTGCTCTGACAAGTCTCACAAAAATAACGATTATCCCCTTCTAATTTTTCCTCCTGAGTGTGGAGAGGCAGAGGGAAAGGTCTTGAGAACATGTCAGCACTGAAAAGTCAGTTGAGCTACTCAACAGCTGGAGAATGCGAAGCACCAAAGTTATTTTAACTATTTAAGACTCTTCTCAGCTGCTTCCCAAATTTTTCTGAGTTAAAGACACACTAATGACTGCACTTTGCAGCATGGCCATAGCAGGCTGCTCTCACTTTAAGGCAAATCTTAGACTGAATCAAGCCCCATTCCAAGTTCTCAGGTCTCTTACTCTTGCTCCTCGCTTGACTGAGTTGGTTTACACCAAAGAAAATAATTAAATCATCCCTTTTATGAGTTCACATGGACCCAGTTAATATAAAGCCACATTTTAGCCTGGAAACTACAACCCTCTGCTCAGCCACCCAAAATCATCCTGCAGGAGCCCCTCACTGCCTAAGCAGATACAAGGGCAGGACTAGGCCAGAGGAAAATTCCAACCCCCCTAAAAAACGTCACAGGGTTGCTTTGTGTGAAGGAGGGGCAGACAAATGTCAAATTCACCAATTAAGGAATTTAATCTGTGCACACAAACCAGCTTTTTTTTTTTCCACAGCAGGCCTTCCAGGCAGAGCAACTGGTTTGCTGAGTGCACCAGCAAGCAAGGAGCTCAGGGAAGGGGTTCGGGTTAGTTCTGTCCTAAATAGTTTGAGTGGAATCCACACCTTAGTGTGCCAGAGCTGAACTTCAGATCCAGGCAAATTTTCAAGCTGAATTGAGAACACTTGCAGCTGTTCCTGCAGCTATTCCTGGCACTCCCAGGCACTTCTGAGAGCACATTTTTCAGCAGGGAATGTCTCCTGTTGCTATGCAGATGAGCACTGACACAGAAAACATGGAAAGCAGCCGTTCTCCCAGTTCTCCCAGTGCTATCTGTGACAAAGCAGGCAGAGACTTTTCCCTAACTTTCTTGGCAAAGTATTTTAACTAAAAATGCAACTTTCAAGTGCTTTTTAAAGCTGTAACAGGAGCATGTGATATGGAGCCATTCCCTGCTCCATGTCTCAATCCTGAATATTGGGTCTGCAGAAAAAAACATTTTCACTTGGATGCATCTGCCTGAGCCAAGTCAGTGGCTTCACTCTGACACCGACCTCGAAGGCTGTGAATTGGAGGAAGAAATTGAAATTCCTTGCTAAAAATAGCAGGCCTCCAAACCCAACAAGCTCATACCTTGAGGAATTCTGTTATACAGTCTGTCAACTGCTTGTGTCCTTGGATGTTTAACTCCAGCTCGTAAAATTTAGACACCAGTTTAGATTCTCTGCCACACTGGTTACAGCTGGGATGGGAAAGAAGACAGAAATACATCTGAGGACAGGTCAGGGCTCACGTGTCGGGGCCCCCAAGCCTTTAGTAAAATATTCCTTGAATATAACCAGGAGAAAAAGTGAAGTCAGGGCTAACGAGATTCCCACCTCCACACCATAAAAGCTCCAGCAGAAGGTTTAAACAGCTTAACAGCGCCTACCAGGACCTGTTGCAACTCGCATGCACCGTTTTATATGATTTTTAAGGTGAAATTCATAGCTCTGAAAACACAGGAATGAAAATACAACATCCAGGATGCTGTTTTCTGGCTGCACGACCTGCCACTCCATTAACTCACCTGCAGGTTTAGTTAGTAAATTTTCATTAAAGGACTAAAAGCAGCTGGAGAACTGTCACAGCAACAATACACACAGAGGAACATGAAAGGAAAAGGTAAATATTTTTCAGAAAGCATTTCTGATGCAGCTTAACTGCCTACTCTGGTTGTTAGGAGGGATTTTCCCCTCCCAAATCCTTCTAAAAATTTAAATATTTACAGAAAGGGTCTTCCCAAAATTATTACTTACACTGTGACATAAGCATACTCTCCACAGAACTGCTTTTGCACAATATTCCGGACATCTGGGTTTTTCTGCTTGGACAAAGTATCTTCCAGCAGGGACATGAACAGCTTGGAAAACTCCTGGGCATCCTGAAAGAAAACACCAAGTTCATTAACAATCCACGACAGCACAATCCCAACCCTGTTACCAATTCACTGCTAATTACCCTAAGCCCTTCACACAGGCTGCGCCAAGGCTCCGTGCATGGCGTGGAAAATAAAGACCAGGCAGGAGAACTAAGGAAAACAGAGGAATTTGGCTAAAAGGAGTGTGAGGCCCTCGGTGTGGGAGCATAGCAGGAGCTGCCCTGGCTCCCTGCCAATGCTGCCAGGGGTTTTGACTTCTGCCCTGCTCCTCCAAGGATTCTGGAAGGGATAAAAACCCTCCTGTGGAGCTTTCGAGCCCCTTGATCCTCATTTTTGCAGCTGTCCCTGCCCAGATCAGAGGTGAGAAGAGAAATGAAAACACCCCAAAAATGAGAAGCTGCCCTATGGGTGATCCCGACAAAGCTCCAGAGCTTCCCCACACCCAGTTCAGGGCCCTTCTCTCCCACCCTGGTTCTCCTCTTCCAAAAACAAACACGTTTGGCCTCTCTCAGCTGCCCTTTGGTGTCCCCGGTCAGCTTCCTTCCGCTCCTGACCCTCCCAAGGAAACATTTGCCAGTGCTCCGGCTCTTCCTTCAAAACCTCCCATTACCTCTCCAAGTGGATTCCCAAGCCATGCCTCTCTCCCAGGCTCACTCCAGCTGCAGCCCCGTAGGGCCCTGCAGCACTTGCCTCCCACATGCTCCCCTTGAATCCTGGCTGGCTCCTGGTGCTTCACCTCACCCTGAAGATCTCGTCACCCTTGGGATCTCCTCACCACCCAACACCCCTCAGGAGGAGCAGCCCATGGAACACCTGCAGACGGACACTCACGGCAGCTCTGGCTCCCACCTGGCCTCATCCCATTGCTCCTGGTCTTCATACCACCACCCCCTTGGCTCCTCCTGATTTTCTGCACTCATCACTTCCTAGTGCATTCCATTGCTCCCTGGGCTCCTCCTTATACACCTGTACTTGTCCCATTGTTTCATGTCCTGATCCCATCACTACCAGGGCTCCTCCTCATCTCTCTGTTGCATCCCATATCTCCCTGGACTCCTCCTGGTCTCCTCAGCCTCATTCCATTGCTCCTTAGCCCCAGCCCATCATTCCCTGGGTTCCTCCTATCTCCTTGTCCTCATCCCATTCCCCCTTGGGATCCTCCTGATCTCCCTCTCTCTATCCCATTGCTTCCTGTTCTCCTCCTCACCTCCCTGGCCCCATCCTATTCCTCCCTGGGTTCTTCCTGATGCCTCTGCACTCCTGACCTCCTGGTCTCCTCCTGTTTCCTCCATGCACTCTGGGAGGGGCCTGGAGCCCCACCTCCCCCTTCATGTTTGCACTCAGAAGCCAGACCCAACTAGGAGCTGCCTGACTGCCCAAGGATCATTCCCAGCTTCTGAAGTGGCAGGAATTCCCTTCACACACCTGCTGCTGCCCTGTGTCCAGCCCCAATGCCTTGACAAAGCCTGAAGGGTCGATGTAGCGCCGCTTGCTGTTCTGCAGCAAAGCAAACAGATACTGAAGGTGCTCACAGATGGTCTGGGGCTCATAATCTGAGAAAAACACAAGGAATTCAGGGTGAGAAGGGATAGCTCCAAGTGTTTCACAACTACTAAAAGTGATGGGGTAGGAAGGTAGTTTGAGTTGTCAGGAAAACTGAAGTGGATCATGTAGATGATGATGCCAAATCCCAGCACAAGCCACACAGAGAATAATTTAGGTTGGGAAAAATCCTTAGGATCATCAAGTCCAACTGTAAATATTTACATTCTGCAAATTGCAGATAGGAGGGTGGAGCCAGGCTCTGCTGCCAGGGAACAAGTGACAAGATGAGAGGAAATGACCTTGGGTTGTACCAGGGGAGGTCTAGCTTGGATATTAGGGAAAATTCCTTCATGGAAAGGTTAATCAGGCACTGGAACAGGCTGCTCAGGACAGTGGTGGAGTCACCAATCCTGGAAATGCTCAAAAACTGTCTGGATGTAACACCTGGGTTAATGGTGGGGTTGGCAGTGCTCAGGGAATAGTCAGACGGATAATCTTGGAGGAGTTGTCCAATCTTACGGATTCCACGATTTCATCCTGCAGTGCCCAGCAAAAGCTGTGAGTGAAGGGTTTACACAACATGCACCAATTACCCCAAAACCCAGCTTCTTATTTACCCCGGAAGGTGAAACATCATTTATAACCACCCTGAAACAGCAACAGAGTTGAGGTGGCTGCACTGACCCAGAGCTTCCCTGGGGCAAGCACCCATCAGAAAAAAACTGGGAGTGTCAATCCTATCTGGGGCCCAAATTTCAGCCCTGCCATGGGATAAGTGTAGCTCTGTGACAGCACAGACCAGCCCTGATCCACATGTTCCACCCCCAGCACCACCACTAGGTCATTGTTGGAAGCAAGACCAAACCAAATCGTCATTCTCAACCAGCTCAAGTGATCTAAGACATGACTTTAATTAACGTTGGTTCATTCCCAAAATCCAGCTGATGGCTCCAAACTAACAGTGCAGCGATGCCATGTATGGCTGTAGCTTCACCCATGAACTCTCCTGATAAACCTTATCCCAATGTGCGATTTTAGGAGGAAAGGAACAACTCCCTTTCTCCCACATACCTGTGTCCTTGGGAACGCCATCCCCGCAGGCACTGGGGCACAGGTAGAGCGCCTGCCGCAGCTCCAGGTTCAGGAACCACATCTGCAGGAAGGTGTTGACGTAGCACGTGGCACCGAGGTTTGTCAGACCCACGAATGCGTTCTGGGAGGGGAGAAAAGGCCAGGAAAGGTCACCTTCCCTCGTCCCCAGCATCCCTCCTGGGCCCTGGGGGTGGGGTTTGGCGGTACCTTCTTGCGACGCTCGCAGTTGGGGTCGTCGATGTTGTGGAAACTGTTCTCGTCAATCTCGCCCAGCCACACGTGCTCCCCAATGCCCACCAGGCAGTTGGGGTTCCCCCGGCAGTTCCTCCTGGGGAGCCAGATCCCAGCTGTCACCTCCATGCCCCTTGGGGGCTGCGAGGGTGACAGTGGAGGATATGGGGAGGCATATAATGTTGAATAGGATGAGACATGGAACACCCCCCACTCCCCCCCCACGAAAACAGTGGTCATGGGTAAGAAAGCAGGTAGAGAACTAGAGGGGTTTTTAGGTAAAAAAGGGGACCCCAGGGGCAAGTACAGGACCAAGGGGGTCTCCTATATCTGGGAACCCAGGCAGGGACAGGACTTGCCCCAACTCCAGGGTGAGTGCTGTACATCCATGCAAGAAGATGGGTTTCCTACAGCCCACAGGGATCCCCT
The DNA here is from genome assembly GCA_008694505.1 of Cyanoderma ruficeps. Lineage (NCBI taxonomy): Eukaryota > Metazoa > Chordata > Aves > Passeriformes > Timaliidae > Cyanoderma > Cyanoderma ruficeps. The sequence goes on from VZDJ01000012.1 coordinate 659,860, forward strand.
AAAAATGGGGAACCAGGCAGAGAGAGGGGTCCCTACAACCCTGGGATTATCCTATAAATGGGGAGAGAGAAACAAGGAGAGGGGGCCCCCACAACCCCAGGGGGGCTCCCCTATATCTGAAGACCCCAGCAACAACGGGCCTCTCACAATAGGAGGGTGGTACCCTGTATCTGGTGAGCAGCCAGGTTGGGAGGGTCCCCTACTATGCCAGGGGAGTTCCCCTACATCTGAGGAGCCAGAGAACGACAGGGGTTCGCCATAACCCAGAGAAAGTCGGTTCCCTATGTCTGAGCAGAGAGGAACAGAGGTTCCCCACCAGCCCAAGGGAGTCCCCTATATCTGGAGAGGATACATAAGGAGACACTGCTGAGAGCCGCCTCAGCCCCGGGGAATGGGGGTCCCCCAGAAAGGAACACGGGACAGCCTCCACCAACCCCGCGGGTCCTTGGGAGGGGCAGGGAACGCCCCGCGCCTCATGGCGGGAGGGAACACGGGGGGGTCCCCCCAGATCCCAAGAGCGCTGTCGGGGGGGGGTTCGGTGCCCGGCCCGGCCCCGCCGTACCGGCAGGCGCCGCGCTGGCAAGGCTCCAGCCGGACGCGATAGGCCGCCTCGATGTGCTCCTGCGCCACCGCCTCGGGCGGCACTGTCTCTGTCCAGCGCCACGCCGCCTTCTCCAGCTGCAGCCGCGGCGCCATAGCTCTCGTCGGCGCCCCGGGGCTGCCGCTGCCCCGGCGCAGTCCTTGCCCCGGTCCTTGCCCCGGTCCCGGCCCGGTCCCGATCCCGCCCGGCCCCTCCCGCCGCCGTCAGGGCAGGTGACGCCACGAGCGCGACGCGGTGACGGCGCGAGGTGCTGACGTTAGCGGGCAGCGACACCCCGGGCTGGGGGAGGGGCTTCCCCACGGGGGCGTGTCTTGGGCGCGCCAGGGGCGCGGCCTGCAGGAGCCGCCGGAGGGGGTGTGGCCTATGCGGCATCGGGGCGGGGCCCGCGGGCCATACGGGCGTAGCTGGTGTGGTGTGGGCGCGGCCTGCGCGGTCAGTGGGCGGAGTCTGTGCCGCGGGGCCGCGCTGGGTCCGTCGCGCCTCCCGCCATGCGCGCTGTGCCCACCAGAGCCCTCCCAGCCCAGTACCCCGCCAGGCCCCTCTGCACCCCTGTGTCATTCCTCCGCACCCCTATACTACAGCCTCCCACGCCATAACAGCCCGGACACCCTGAACTTCCACAGCCCTATACCATGTCCCTCTATACCACGCAGCCGTAATACAATCCTTCCATACCACACCTCCCTGTACCATCACCTCCTGGGGCTCCGTACCCCCCTGCAGCCCCACCCCATGCCCCCTAAATCGTCCCACTATACCCCCCTCAGCACCCCTCAAACCATCTTGCCCACACCATACCCCCCTGCACCCCAATACGAAAGCCCCCCTATATCCCCACAGCACCCCCCAACCCTCATGCTCCCCATCCCATCGCTCCTGTACCCCCCATATTGCCCCGGCGCAGCCCCCAAACACGGCAGCTGCACTGGTTGTCTCTCCTTTAATAGCTGTCCCTGCGAGGGGGTCCCTGTCAGCACCCCGATTGTCCCTCGTGCACCCACGCCGCCACCACCCTGGGGGGCACCCAGGCAGCCCGGCCACCCCGGCACAATTTCGGGGGGGCCGGTGGAAGGGGGGTGTAAACATTTTGGGGGTCCCAGCCCCCCCACCCAGCGTCACCCCAGGGCAGCGAAGCACCGTTTCCTCCTGGTGGTTTTTTTTTGGAAAAGAATAAAATTGGCCAAATTCCCCCAAAACTCTGTTTTGGAGGGAATTAGGAGGGGCAGGGGGGCACAGGGGAGCCCCCCACAGCACCATGCCGGAGGTCAATGGGGTGTCGGGGGATCCCAGCAGACTCCAGCGCCAATCCCCGCACACACCCCGAGAGGCCGGAGCTGAACTTGCCAGCAGTCAGGGCACGGGGGTCAGGGGCACCACCTGCGGGGGGACACAGGAGGCACTGCGTGGGGGGGCACCCGTTGGGCCCACCCATGTCCTGTCCTGGGACACCTGCCCATGTCTATCTTGTGTCCCATCAGGTGTCCCCAACCCATACCCCACCATGTGTCCCCGCAACCTGTGTCCATCCCATGTCTCTCCCTGCATCCCACCCCATCCTCTATTCCACCCTGTCCCATTCCATGTCCATCCTGTGTCCCATCTCATGTTCCTCCTGATGTCTTTTCCCAAATGGTATCCCATGTCCATCCTGTGTGCATGCCATATCCCACTCTGTATCTGTGTCCCACCCCATGTCCATCCCATGCCTCACCCCGTCTATCCCACATCCACCCCAAGTCCATTTGTATTTCAACCTGTCCCCCACCATGTTCCATATCCCCCCGTGTCCCCCCCATATGCCCCTACGTCCCCATGTTTCACCATACCAACGTAGACGCTGCCCTCTGTGTTGGCCATGATGTTGGATCCGGGTGATTCCCCACTCACTGGCTCCTCTCCGTCTACCTGGAGCTGCCCACGCCGGCCCTTCCTGTGGGGCACTGTCAGCACCTGCACCCCAACCCCACCTTCACCCCACCCCATGCCCAGAGCCCAGCCCACCTTGTCACTGACACCCGGTGCCACTCGCCGTCATTGACAGGGTCTTCAGAAGTGATGGTGGCCTCGCCACTGCCCAGCTGGTAGCTTGGGGGGGGGCACGGTGTCAGTGTGCAGGGCACCTTAGGGGGCACCTTGTGGGGCTCAGGGGACCCCTGGGTGCCCCACGTCATGCCAGGGGACCCTGGTTTCCCTCTCACCTGAACACCAGGTGCCCGTCCTTCAACCCGAGGCCAAGGAAATCTTTGGCTTTGCCACCCTCGCCGGGCTCCTGTGGGCACAGCGGGGGGGTTGAGCACCTGGGGGGGGGCACCTGGACCCCCACCCCAAGGGGTCTCATAGCCCGGTGGCCTTGTCACCCTGTCCCCTGTCTCACCATGCTGTGCCACAGCAGCAGCCCCTGGGCGCTGCGCGTCCGCAGCTCCAGCTCAATGGTCTCAGGAGCCTCGGGGGAGCTGCCAGGGGAGGGGGTGGGTGTTGAGGGGTACCCAAAGGGGGTGATGCCGTCGGGGGAGTGCAGCACCCCAAAAACGGGGCGGTGCCGTGGGGGGGAGCAGAGGGGTGCAGCATCCATTCGGGGTGTCCTGTGTCACTCACCCACGAGGGAAGAGGTGCCCAGGAAGGGCCAGGTAGGATCCATTCTGGAATGCAGCGCTGAACTGCCCAGGGGCGTCTAGGGGAAGATGGGGGGGTCAGGGAGGGATGGGAGGAGGGGACCCCACCTGCATTTTGGGGGGAAAAAAGGGAAATGGGTGCAGGGACCCACCGCCACCCCCGCTGCCCTCCTGCCAGTCCTGCTCCAGCTCTGCCAGTGCCGAGCCTGCAGGAGAAGAGGGGGTAAAAGGGAAGTAGGTATCCCCCTTGGTGTCCCCAAGTGTCCCCCCACCATGTCCCCAGATGTCTCCAGTTGTTCCCAGGTACCCCAAAGTATCCCCCAAGTGTATATCCTCAAGGGTCCCCAGGTGTCCCTCATGTCCCCGGGTGGCTTCAATTATTCCCAGGTATTCCCAAGTATTCCCTAAATGCATGTCCCTGCCATGTACCCAGGTGTCCCTCTGTGTCCCCAGCCAATCCCCAAGGGTCTCCAGGTATGCCCAGGTATGCCCCCATATGCACAAATGTCTCCAAGTGCTGTCAGGTGTCCCATGTGTGTCCCCGCCATGTCCCCAGGTGTCCCTAAGTGACCTCCTCCCATGTTCCCAAATTTCCCCCATGTCCCCACATGTCTCAAACTGTCTCCAAGTGTCCCCAGGTATTTTCAAGTATCCCCAAGTATGCATGTCCCTTGTGTTCCTGGGTGTCCTCATGTCTTCTGTTTGTCCCCCGTCCATGTCCTCCAGTGACCCGAGATGTCCCTCCATGTCTTCAAGTGTCCACAGGTGTCCCCCCCTTGCCCTTCCATGTGTTTCCCCCTCACTGTGGTGGCAGTGTCCCTGCATGCTCCCTGTATCCCCAGCTGTCCCCAAGGTGTCCCCCCATGTCCCTGTGCTGTCCCCTCACGGTGCTGGCAGCGGGCCCCACTGTGTCCAGGGGGGCAGCGGCAGGAGCCATGGACACAGGAGCCACCGTGCAGGCAGGGCCGGGAGGGGTGACAGCCTTCGGCCTCCTCCTCCTCCTCCTCGCAGCGCGGGCCTGGGGACAGCGGGACACGGTCACTGGGGGTGACAGGCGAGTGTGCACGGCATGCATGGGCATTGCCCACTCAGGGCATGCGAGACACGGGTGTGTGCAGTGAACAGGTGTGAACTGCGTGTGCACATAAAAGCCCACACATGCAGTGCACACACACAAATGCACACCCAGTGCACACACAAGCAGCACATGGCCATGCACAAACACACATGCAGTGCACATGGAGCGCACACACACAAACATGCAGTGCGCACACAGAATGCACTGCACACATGCAGTGCATACACACACACATGCAGAAATGTACACACAGTGCACACACGTGTGCAAACGCACCACACCCCATCCCGTTCCCACTCTCACCGCGGGTCCCTGGCCGACATGGGGTGCGGTGACTGCAGGGCCGCACCCCCCGGCTGCGCAGGAATCGCTCCCGCAGCTCTAGCCGCTTTCCACTGATAGATACCTGCAGGGACATCGCCCACCATCACCTCCCTGCTGGCAGGGTCACTTCCCAACAGGGACACCGAGGGGGTCACCCCCGCAGAGGGGACGCCAGTAAGGGTCACCTCTCCAATGTGGGGCATCCACAAGGGAACACCAATGGCACCATCCCTCAGCCAGGAGGGTCACTTCCAACCAAGAGGACACCAAGGTGTGGCATCACCAACCCAGTGAGAGAACTCCAGCAAGGGAAGTCACCTCCCCAACAACAGGGTGACCTCCCAACCAAAGGGACACCACCAATGGGGTGTCACCGCCAAGGGAACACCAAGAGGGGTCATCCCCCCAACAAGGAGACAACCGTGGAGATCACCTCCCTCTCCACCAAGAGGATCATGCCCCCAGTCTGGGGGAATCCCCTCTGCACCTGAGGGAGGTCACCTGACCTCCAAGGGGACCCAATGGAGGGGGGGGGTCTCACCTCTCCGATGCAGCCGTGGAAGGAGGCGTTGGTGGGGGGGCGCAGGGGGGGCTCGGTGCCCCCCAGGTACAGGGGGCTGCGCAGGTTGAGCCCCTGGCTCTTGCCGGGAGAGGAGCGTTTCACGGGGGCAGCATTGTCCACCACCAGTGTCCCATCCTTGTGAAGTCGTTCAGCTGTCACCCAGTGCCACTGGCCCAGGGCCACCGGCTCTGTGCTCCGCAGCACTGCCGGGCCTGTGGGGACAGGGGTAGTGTTACAGGGGGTGCTGGGGGACAACCAGGGATGTTCACAGACCTGAGATGTGCCCTGGGTGATGCTTGGGAACCAGAATGACTCTCAAGGACCTCAGTGACTCCCAAGAATCTCAGTGATGTTTGGGGACCCCAATGGTGCCAGGGAACCCCACTGTGGCTCAAGGACCCCTTTCATGCCAGTGAACCCTGGTAATGCTGTGTCACCCCCTTACTCCCACAGTCCCTGGTGCCACTCTCCACAGTGCCCCCTGCCCTGTGCCACCCACCTGAGCCCAGCTCGTAGCGGAACTCAAGGTGGCCACCAATCATGGCCAAGGCCACGAAGTCCTCGACAGGGGCGGCTTTGCCAGCGCTGAAGAGCAGGAGCCCGTCGGGTGCCAGTGGCAGGAACTCAACCTCCAGCCGCAACTCATGGTGCACATTGGTGAGGGGCGGGTACGAGACGAAGGCTCCCTCCTCATCGAATGATGGCACATTCACCACCTCACCTGCACATCCCAGTCAGTGCCCAGTGTGGGACCCCCCCATCCTCAGTGCAATATCCAACTTCATCCTCAGAGCAAGGCCCATCCACAGCCTTCAACCCCAGCGTGGGACAACATCCATCCATCCATCCATNNNATCCATCCATCCATCCATCCATCATCCCCATGATGGGACCCCACCATTCATCCCCAACCTCCAAACCCACAATGGAGCCCAATGTCCAACCCCTTGGTGAGACCCAACCTACATCCCCAGGATGGGATCCTAGCCTCCATCTCCATGGAGCCCATCTTTCCAGGCTGGTCCTTATCTCTTGCCAGTGTTCCCAAGGTGGTACCCAGCCCCACCCCATCCCCCTCCCCACCATGTCACCAGGGTGGTCCCAGCCATGTTACTATTTCCTTGGAATGGTCAGCAATCCTACACCCACTTCACCAGGGTGGTCCCAGCCATGTCCCCATTTCCCTGGGTGATCCCACCCCATCTCTATGTCCCAGGATGGTGCCAGCTATGTCCCTGTGCCACTCACCCTCAGTGCACCTCTCCCCAGTTTTGCCCAGGTGGCAGCGGCAGGTGTAACCCTGCCCATCCGGCCGGTTGACACAGGTGGCATCAGGCCCACATGCCTCTGTGGGGTGAGAAGCCATGAGTGCCCATCCTGAAGGGACCCTGGGATGACATCCCCATGGAGAGAGTGGTGTCACCTACCTGGGTGACAGTGCAAGGCCTGAGAGTACTCGCAGTTGCTGCCAGTGAAGCCATGGGGACATCGGCAGACGTAGGTGCCACTCTCATCGTCCTGGCACATGCCGCCATTCTGGGTGAGGGGTGACATGGGTGTCAGTAGTGAGCAGGGATGGGTGGGCATCACCTCCTCACCTACATCCTCACCTGGCACGGCCGGTCCTGGCAGGTGGGACAGTTGGTAACACCATGTGCCTGCAGGTCCATGTCCCCAAAGGGCACCTCTTCCCCCTGGATGCGGAGTTGGCGCACGCAGCCTGTGGGGTGGTGATGGACAGAACTGTCACATGATGCCCAGCATCCCTTCACTCTGGTGCCCCCAAAAACCCCTCACTCACCCATGAAACCCCGACTGAGCCCCGTCTTTGCCACAGCACCGATGTCAGGGTACCCCCCCAGGTACAGTTCCTCATTCAGATCCAGCCCTTGGAACTTCCCCTGCAGGCACAAGAGGGTGGGCACCACCTCCAGCACTGTGACCCCCACCGAACACCCCACCCCCAAACTTATACCTGGGAGGTGCCGTTCACAGCAGGGTGCCCGTCCAGGCTCAGCGAGCCCCAGGTGAGGTTGCGGAGCAGCCGCACAGTGTGGTACTCACCCAGCCGCAGCGCTGTGGGGTGACGGATGGTGGCCATGCCCGAACCAGCATCAAACCTGATTTTTTGTGGGTACAAGGGGTGTGGGTGGGTGCTGGCACCCATCTCCCACCTCTCCCATAGCACCCACTCATAGTTCTCACCTAAATTCGGGGCGTCCACCCACCAATCCAAAGGAGATGAAGTCAGCACCGCTGCTCTTCCGCTGCCCATTGTAGAGGAGAAGCCCTGAGGGGTGGCAGGGGATCAGATGGGACAGTCCCCATGCTGAAGTGGGGGACACGTCCTTGGGGATGCCAACATCCTCCAAGAATGGAGGAGAAACCCCTGCACAAACTGAAGGCTCTCAGGTGCATAGTGAATGGGAGATAAAGGAAGGCAAGTGGAGCATGAAGGGAAGGGATGATGAAGGCAGGGAAGGGAGGGGGAAATGATGGAGGGGACTTGAAGGGGGCCACAGAAGACATGTGGGGCACAGGGGCTCACCATCAGCAGCATCAGGTCGGAAGGTGATGAGGATCTCAAACCTCTTGTAGGCATCCTTGATGGTGGGCAGGGGGAGGAAGGAGCGGGGCGACTGCCCAAAATAGGGGACCACGTGCTCTGCAGGGATGGGGGGGTAAGGAGGGGGGGCGTACATCACCCCTGCTCCCATCCACCCATCTGTCCCTCCATCTGTCCTCACCTTGGACCTTCAGCACATAGTAAGCTGTCTGCTGGCCACGGTGGTTGGCAGCCACGCAGGTGTAGACGCCGGCATCCTCGGGGCGCACAGCTGGCAGTGTAAGCACGTTCCCCTGCACCCTGGCACCTGCTGGCAGCTCCCCCTCCAGCTGTGGCACAGAGGAGGGGGGGTCAGCACACACAAGCAGCCCCCAAAACCCCTGCCACACCCACCCTCCACCCCTCCATCGCACCTTGCTCCAGGTGATCTCTGGCACAGGGAAGCCAGATGCCAAGCACGGCAAAACAGCTGCTGATCCAAGGGACACCTCCTTCACCTCCGGCTGCCCAGTGATTTGAGGAGCGGCTGGGGATGCACGGAGGTGTCACCACCCTGCCGTGACATAGTGTGCACCCCCATCTCTGCGTCCCTGTGCTCACCTTGCACGTGGAGGATGACGTGGGACTGGACGGTGCCCACGGCGTTGGTGGCGGTGCAGCGGTACTGCCCGGCGTCTGCCCGCTCCACCTGCTCAATGGTGAGGGTGCCAGTGCGGACCAGCACCCCAGGGCGGATGCGGCCCCCCACTTTGCTCCAGGTGACGTGGGGACGGGGCTCCCCCAAACCTAGGCACTCCAGCTCCACTGTTGTCCCTGCCAGCACTGTCTGCACCGCGGTCCGGATGTTGATCACGGCCCTGGGGAGAGCTTGGGGGACAGTGGGGTTATCAGATGAACTCCTGGCACAGGGAGGCATTGAGGTCTGGCACCAGAGTAGGAGATAGGAAGAAACGGGGTTCCTAAGAGGGGATGTGGGACAGTTGGGGTGGCTGCAGGAATGGGGAGAGGTCAGAGGTGTTGGGAGTCCTCGTGAGCATGGGGAGACATGGGGGTACCAGGGTGGTCATGGGTGTGGGGATAGGGGGCACTGTGGGGTGCCTGTGGGTGTGGAGAGAGACTGATTGTGTCAGGGTGCCCACAGGGATGGGGACGGGTAAGGTGTATTGGGGTGCCTGTGGCCTCGAGAAGAGATTTGGGGTCACCATGGGCAATGGGGGGTATCAGGGTGCCTGTGTGTGTAAGGAAAGGGAAGGTGCTGGAGTGCCCCTCAGTGGGGGGACATAGAGGTCCCGGGGTGCCCTTCATGGGGGGGGACAGGTGAGGGGGTGGACATGTCCCCTGGTACTGGGGTGATGCTCCTACCCTGGACAGTGAGGGTGGCCCGGTCCTCCGCCTGCCTGCCCGGGGCACTGGCCCGGCACACGTACACGCCCTGGGCTCCCGATGCCAGCTCCGGCATCCTGCAGAAACACAGCCAGGGTGAGGAACCCCACAGGGAACTAGTGTGAGCATCCCACCTCCCTGTCCTATGTATCTTACCGCAGCACTCCGTCCCGCACACTGTGAGTAGGGGGCAGCTCCCCACCTTCCTTCAGCCACTCCACATGGGCGTGGGGGTCCCCGGAGACAGAGCAGGTGAATTCGGCAGTGCCACCCACTCCTTTGACGAGGCTCCCTGGTGTCACCCGCACCATCAAAGGACCACCAGCGATGTCCCCACCTTCACCAGCAACACCTGGAAGGGACGCAGAGCCCCAGTGGTACCCAGCAACACCAGGATAACCTGGGTGGGATGCAGACCCCCAGTGGTACCCAGTGGCACCACCCAGGTGGGACGTGGAGCCCCAGTGGTACTTGTCAGCACTGGGATGGCCTGGCCAGGATGCAGAGCTCTAAGGGCACCCGGTCGCACTGTCACCACCAGTGTGGAGCAGCAATGGTAGCCAGGCTGGGGATGGGCTCACCATGAACAGCCACACGGGCGAAGGCCTCGGCGCTGCCAACGCGGTTGGTGACAAGGCAGCGGTAGGTGCCGGTATCGGCAGGGGCCGCGGAGCTGAGGCGGAGGACGCCGCCACGGTGGGCCACGCGTGCCGAGAGGCTGCCATTCACCTTGTCCCAGGTGTAGTGCAGTGGGGGGGTGCCATGGGCCAGGCACTGCACCTGCAATGCGTCACCTGCCCGCACCGCCATGTCCTCCGGGAGGATGGTGGCATATGGAGGTGCTGCAAGATGGGTGGAGCCGTCAGCCATGATGAGACCAGGAATGGGTCAGTGGGGCAAGAGGGGTGTTGGTGAGGGGTGTGGGGGGTAATGGAGATGGGCATCTGTTGGGATTGATGAGAATTGGATGGATCCATTAGGAAGGGGTGGATAGAGTAGTGTGAGAGGAGATGGAGATATGAATGGCTGGGATCACCAGGAGTGATGGATGAATCCACCAGGGAAGGAAAGGATGGATGGATGGATGGATGGACAGATGGATGGATGGATGATTGAGAGTTTGAGAGGAGATGACGAGTTGGGTGTGTGCTGGGATGGATGAGATGGATGATGCACATGGAGAAGATGGATGTAGGAGTCAGGAAACGTAGAGTTGGATAGATAGAGATGGATAGAAGAGTTGGAGATGGATGTGAGCTGGGATGGTTGAATCCACAAGGAAGAGGTAGGTATGTGGGTGGATGGATCAATGACTGGCAGAGTTTGAAAGCAGATGGTGAGTTGGGCATGTGCTGAGATGGATGAGATGGATGATGCACAAGGAAAGGATGGATGGAAGGGTGTGAGAGGAGATGGAGAGATGGTGTTGCCTGAGTTTTACTGTTCTTTCTCTTTCTGTAGAACTTTCATACACAGCTAATGTAAATAAAATCTATTCTTAGAATGTTTACATACTTCTCCTGTGAGAGAAGACATGATTGACGGTGGTATCCACCACCTAGGTCAAAAAGGTAGTGACCTATGTAGCCAATCCCTTAACCTCTGTACATATCTATAAATATTTGGAGTCAAAATAAAGATAGTAAGACAGCCTTCTACAACTTCTGTCTTCAGAGGCTTTCTCTCGTGTTCCTAAATTGAAACACACCCAACTTCGCCCCGCAACAAGATGGCATGTGCTAAGATGGACAAGACATGGGTGGATGCAGAAGGATGAGGTGCATGGAGGGGTGTGAGAGGAAACAGAGAGCGGAATGTCTGCTGCAGTGGGTGAGCAATAGATGAATCCACCAGGAAGGGATGGATGGAGGGGCGTGAGAGGAGATGGAGAGATGGACGTGAGCTATGATGGATGAGAGATGGGTGAATTCACAAGGACAAAATGGATGAAAGAGTAAGGAGATGGGGAGATAGGTGTGCTGGATTGATGAGTCCACAAGGAATAGACAGATGGAGAGGTGTGAGCAGAGATGGAGAGATGGATGTGAGCTGTGATGGATGAATCCACAAGAAAGAAAGGGATGTTAGAGTAAGGAGATAGAGAGATGGGTGTGTGCTGGGATGAATGAGATGGATGGATCCATGAGAAAGAGATAGAAGGAGAGATATAAGCAGAGATAGAGAGGTGAGTTTGAGCTGGGATGGATGAGCTATGGATGATGGATCCATGATGAATGGACAGACGGATGGATGAGAGATCAGAAGTGGAGAGGGACATGCACAGGGATGGGACAAGCAGGTGGACACATCCATGGGAGGGGTCGGTGACAGAGCTTGAAGAGCTTGAGAGGAGGAGGATGAGTGCTGCAATGGAGCGAGGAGGGCCCCATGAGGAAAGGCTGGATATAAGGGTGGAAGTGGTGATGAAGGTGGCCACATGCAGAGGAAGGCTGGGTGATGGCCACGGTGGAGGTGGCAGAAGGAACTCAGGGGTACCCCAACACCCTGCTGTCCCATTCTTACTCTCCACATCGAGGGTGACAAAGACCTCGCTGGAACCGACGGGGCTGCTGGCATTGCAGATGTACTGGCCCGAGTCCTGCTGTGCGGCACGAGGGATAACCAGGCTGCCGTTCACCACGCGGTGCTGCCAGGGCAGGGGTGCCCGCAGTTTTGACCACTCGATCCGGGGCACTGGGTCACCTATGACCATACCGTGCCCATCACTGTGGTGTCAGGTACTGCTCAGGACATCCCTTCTCCACCACTGTCCTCCAGGCTCCCCATACCTCTGGCCATGCAGTGCAGTGTGGCAGTGTCCCCAGCCACCACGGTGACAGTAGATGGTGCGGTGACCTCGGGAGCCCCGGGGTGCCGCTGCGCTGACTCCACGCTGACATCTACCCGTGCCTGCGCTGAGCCCAGGGCACTGTGCGCCGTGCACACGTAGGTCCCGGCATGCTCTGGCTTGGCTGGTGAGAACTGTTAGGAGGACAGGGTGGGGATAAGTACTAGGCACTCCCTGGTGCCCTGTGGTGCCCCTGGGTGCCCCCTCACCTGCAGAATGGCCTGGCTGTCCATGTGCAGCAGCGTCTGGTGCTCCACCTTCTGCCGAGAACCCAGCCGGCTCCAACGCACCAGTGGCCGCGGCTCGCCCCGGCCCAGGCACTCTAGGCTCAGGGATTTGCCCTCCTTCACTGTCACAGGGCCTGGTGGCATCACTGAAACTGTGGGGGCACCTGGAGGAGGGCATTGGAGTGGGGATTGGGACACCACCATGGAGGGCACCTGAAAGGTGCCTGGCCATAGGGGTACCCATCACCCTTGGGGGCATGGGAGGAAATGAGCATGAGTGTGTGGAGGGGGACACAACATCTCAGGAGCATCCGAAGCCTGCGGAGGACACCTGCATGGGGATGAGGACATCACAACTCCTGGGGCCCCTGGAAGGACACTAGCATGGGGACATGGGCACCACCACTCCAGGAGCGCCTGAAGCATGGAAAGGAGATGGGGATAGGGACACCATCACTCCAGTGGATGGCAGGAAGGACACCAGCATGGTGACAGGGAGACCACCCTGAGGGCACCAGGAGCATATGGAGGACATGGGGATGGGGACACCAGTGCCCTGGGGACACTTAGAGCACATGGAGACAGGGACAGGGCCACCCTAGCCACCTCATACCTTGCACCACAAGGTTGACGACGCTGCTGGCAACGCCAAAGCGGTTGGAGGCCACACAGTGGTAGGCGCCCTGGTTGCCTACGTGGGCATTGGTGATGGAAATGACTGAGCCGTTGGCACTGATCTTCACATTGTCTGGGCAAGGAGGTACCATCAGCACCAGGGCAACCCTGGGGACCATGCCAGGGCCACCCTGGGGACCACCATACCTTGGAGGTGTTGGCCAGGCCCCATCCGCCAAGTGATGTTGACAGGCTGGGCACCATCATGGACGCGGCACTTGAAGGTGGCATCTTCACCTGGTGCCACCGCCATGCTGTGTGGGTCGATGGAGATGATGGGGCTCTGCAGACCTGTGGGGACAAAGGGACAGAGAGGCTACAAGGTCACTCACATCACCCATCTCCCCTCAGCATCCTCCCTCACTCTGTGGCTGCACTCACGGTAACTGGAGCTATCACGGGAGGTGACACTGACAGAGACAACGACCTCGCGGGAGATGCTGCCCATGTCAGCCTTGCAGACGTACTCTCCCGAATCGGCCACTGAGAGCTGTGACAGCCGCAGCCGGGACCCCGAAATCTGGGGACATTATAACAGAAGGTGGTGGCATCCACCCAGCTAAGCACAGCAACCACCATCCCCCACCCCACCGGTGTCCCCACCTACCTGGTGCTTGGCTGGGAGGGCTCCGCCACGCTTATACCAGGTGATGGTGGCCTGTCCCTGTCCGGCCACCACGCAGTCCAGGTCCAGAGTCTGTCCCTCGGTGACAGAGGACGCTGAGGACTCAATGTGGATGGGTGGTGCGATGCCAGTGGCTGCATGAGCAGGGTTGAGGGTGAATGGCCCCAGTGGTCCCTGACACCAGTGGGAACCTGTCCCCTGGAGGGTGGCACTCACAGTGGGATGGGCTGTCTCCGTCATCGATGGTGACAATCAGAGATGTCTCCTGTGTGATGCCGCCTGATGTCACCCGGCACACGTACTCCCCCGAATCGGCTGCTGTCACCTGGGGGATGCGCAGGCGGGTGCCTGATACCTGGAGGGAAAAATTAGGGGACAAGTCAGCACTGCAGAGCAGGGGATGGGACAAATTCAGAGTGACCCTCCCCCATCCCCTACCTGGTGTCCAACAGGCAGGGAGCCACCACGCTTGTACCACGTCACAGTGGTGGGGCCGGACCCTGCCACTACACAGTTGAGGTCCAGGGTCTGTCCCTCGGCGATGGCCGAGGACAAGGACTCGATGCGGAGGGGCTGGGAGATGCCAGAGGCTAGGGGAGGACAGGAAAAGGGAATGTTTATCACCAGGGTGACACCAGCTGTCCCCAAGCGCTGCCCTCTCTCACACTCACTGTAATAGGTGTTGGCACTGCTGGGCACAGTGACAATGACAGATGCCTCCTGGGTGACAGTCCCCAGGGTCACCCGACACACATACTCCCCTGAATCGGCCACGGCTACTTGAGCAAGGCGCAGGCGGGTCCCCGACACCTGGGAACATGACAAGTTGGGGACACATCAATGTGTGTGTCCTGATGCAGGGTTGTGGCCTGCAGGGCAAAGCCACCTCCCCCATGTCCCACCTGGCTGTTTGGTGGCAGAGCTCCCCCACGCCGGTACCAGGTGACATGGGGATGACCCTGTCCTGCCACCATGCAGTTGAGGTCCAGCGTCTGTCCCTCAGTAACAGCAGCAGAGGAGGTCTCAATTCTCACTGGCGGCGTGACACCAACAGCTGGGGGTGGCAATAGGGTCCATAGGGTCACCACTGTGTGCTCACCACATCCCTGTGTCACCCCTCACCCATCCCAGTACCGTAAGAGGAGCCAGCACCAGTCTGGATGGTGACGATGAGGGATGTCTCATGTGTGACACTGCCTGATGTCACCCGGCACACATACTCCCCTGAATCGGCTGCTGTCACCTGCGGGATGCGCAGGCGGGTGCCTGACACCTGGAGGAGTGACACACATGAGAATGGGGACATAAACCCCTCAACACCACCAAAAATCCCTTTTCCACTGCAAAACACTCCTCAGTGTCCCCTACCCGGTGCTTGGCTGGGAGGGAACCTCCACGCTTGTACCAGGTGACAGTGGCCTGTCCCTGCCCAGCCACGATGCAGTTGAGGTCCAGGGTCTGCCCCTCAGCCACAGAGGAGGATGAGGACTCGATGCGCACTGGAGGGGTGACACCAATGGCTGGAGACAGAGACAGGAGGGTCATCCCAAGGACAGCAGCACTGTCCCCCAGGCCTCAGTCACCTCCTCCTGTGCCCACTCACGGTAGGTGTTGGCACTGTTGGGCTGGATGGTCACCATGATGGAGGTCTCCTTGGTGGTCGCCCCACTGGTCACACGGCACACGTACTCACCCGAGTCGGCTGCTGTCACCTGCAGCAGCCGCAGCCGGGAGCCGGACACCTGTGGGGAGGGGACACAGGGGTCATGGGGGCCATCAGCTCTGGCAAGGGGTCATTTGGGACTGCACAAGGCCATTTGAGCTTGTACAGGGCCACTTTGGGTTTGCTTGGGCCACTTGGGCTTATATGGGGGTCATTAGGGCTTCCTTGGGGTCACTTGGGTCTTCCATGGGGTCACTCAGGCTTCCGTAGTCATGGGGCCACCAGAGCCTGCCCAGGACCTGCCAACCTTGCATGGGGTCCCCAGAACTTAGTGGTCTTGTCCAGACCTGTATGTCATCCCTATCCTCCCCACTTGGTGACATTCCCCCTACCTGGTGCTTGGCTGGGAGAGTCCCCCCACGCTTGTACCAGGTGACAGTGGCCTGTGTGGGACTGGCAATGACACAGTTGAGGTCCAGGGTCTGTCCCTCAGTCACAGGAGATGACAGGGATGAGGACTCAATGTGCAATGGCGTTATGCTGCCTGGGGCTGTGGACCAAGATGGGTTAGAGACTGACCACCACCATGCGTGTGACCCTCCCAGGGACACTGGGAACAGTGTCACCCCCATGGGTAACCCTCCCATGTCCCCTGTCCCCACTCACAGTAGGCACCGGCGCTGTTGGGCTGGATGGCCACCATGATGGAGGTTTCTTTGGTGGTGGCCCCGCTGGTCACCCGGCATACATACTCACCCGAGTCGGCCACTGTCACCTGCAGCAGCCGCAGCCGGGAGCCGGACACCTGTGGGGAGGGGACACAGGGGTTACTGGGGACACTTGGGCTTCCATGGGTCCATGTGGGCTTGAATGGGACCACCAAGGTCAAGGCTTGAATGGGGACACCTGACCTCTCATGGGCTAGGTGGACTTGCATGAGCTACATGGGTTTCCATAGGTCACCTAACCTTTCAGAGGCCACCAGGGTCTATGGTGACATGGGGTTTCCTGGTCTTGTATGGGATCAGCTGGGCTTATAGGGGCCACCTGGGCTTCCATGGGACCATCTGCATTTGCACAGGTCACCTGGGCTTGCCCAGGGCCAGCTGGCCTTGCATGGGCTGACAGGACTTGCATGGGCCACCTATGCTTGCCCAGAGCTATTGGTCAGCCCCATCCACCCCCTTTGTTGACATCCCCTCTCCGTGTCCCCTACCTGGTGCTTGGCTGGGAGGGTTCCCCCGCGCTTGTACCAGGTGACAGTGGCCTGCGCAGGGCTGGCAATGACACAGTTGAGGTCCAGGGTTTGTCCCTCGACCACAGCAGAGGATGGGGAGTCGATGTGCAGGGGAGTCGTGTTGCCTGGGGCTAGAGACCAAGACAGGAGGGTGACACCAGTGACCACAGCAGGACCTCGCCAGCATGGGCACCTGAGCCCCAGCTCAGTGCTATGACACATGAAGACCCCCTGCTGGCACTGCCACCCCCTGTCCCCACTCACAGTAGGCACTGGCACTGCTGGGCTGGATGGTCACCATGACTGCGCTCTCCTTGGTGGTCGCCCCACTGGTCATCCGGCACACATACTCGCCTGAGTCAGCCGCTGTCACCTGCAGCAGCCGCAGCCGGGAGCCGGAGACCTGTGGAGAGGGGACACAAGGGTCACCAGAGCCACCTGGGCTTGCACAGGGCTGTGCATCAACCCCAGCCACCCTTCACATCCTCACCCTCTGTGTCCCCTACCTGGTGTTTGGCTGGGAGGGACCCCCCACGCTTGTACCAGGTGACAGTGGCCTGTCCCTGCCCAGCCATGATACAGTTGAGGTCCAGGGTCTGTCCCTCAGCCACGGTGGATGAGGATGCCTCGATCCGGACAGGAACATCTGAAGCTGGTGGTCCTTCAGGGGAGGACAGAGCTGTGCCTGTCTGTTGGGAACCAGCTTGTTCCCTCCAGTGTTGCTGAGCCCAGACTTACCATAGGATGAGCCTGATGCAGCCACAACAGTGACAATGACAGATGCCTCCCGGACAGTGGTTCCCAAGCTTGCCCGGCACACGTACTCCCCTGAATCACCTGCCGTGACATGGGGGACACGGAGCCGGGACCCTGAAACCTGGAGTTGAGGACATGCTTTGGTGTCACACAGCAGGGGACAGGGCAGCGTTTGGGGTGCTGCCCACCCTGCTGTGCCCTACC
Organism: Cyanoderma ruficeps; assembly: GCA_008694505.1. NCBI lineage: Eukaryota > Metazoa > Chordata > Aves > Passeriformes > Timaliidae > Cyanoderma > Cyanoderma ruficeps. Next base: position 677,221 of record VZDJ01000012.1, read on the forward strand.
TGGTGGTCAGGGGGCAGGGAGCCCCCACGCTTGTACCACGTCACGATGGCAGAGCTGGGTCCTGCCACCACACAGTCCAGGTCCAGGGTCTGTCCCTCGACAACGGATGAGGATGAGGACTCGATGCGGACAGGCGGTGCCACCCCTGTGGGGAACAAAAGGGGCAACATGGATGGGTTGTAGCCCCACCCAAACCATCCCCAAACACCACTGGTGTCCCCCACCCTCCTCACCTGGCACCACGGTCACCTCAATAGCGGCGTGGGCTGTGCCAGCGGCGCTGGTGCCCACACAGAGGTAGATGCCACCATCAGCTGCCGTCACAGCAGGGATGATGAGTGTGGCGATGTCACCCTGCTCAGTGCGGGACTGTGGCACGAGGGTGGGTGTCAGTGGCACCTGTGGTGCACTCACACCCCCTGAAGCACCCATGGGTGCCAGCACCCCACTCACCTGCGGCGGCAGAGTGCCCCCCTGCTTCTCCCAGGTGATGGTGGCAGTGGGGGACCCTGAGACCCGGCAGTAGAGTCGCACCGTGGAGCCCTCCTGCACCTCTGTCTTCTCTGGGCTCACCTGCACCTGGGGGGTGCCTGTGCCTGTGGGGAGGGGGATCAGGGCAATGCTGGAGGCAATGGCAAGGTGGGGACAATGGGGGTAACATGAGTGATGCAGGGTGAAGGGCACTGTGGGATGATGGAGGTGATGGGGGCGATGGGGGACGATGAGAGTGATGGAGATGATGAGGATGATAATGGTGATGGGAACAATGGAATGATGGGGATGACAGACGATGGGAGTGATGGGGATGTTGGGGGCAATGGGGAAGAGAGCAATGAGAACAATGGTGTGGCTAGAGATGATGGAGATGATGGAGATGATGGGAACAACAGAATGATGAGGAATGATGGGATGATGGAGATGAGGGCACAATGGGGCATGGAAGAGAACAGTGGTGACAATGAGAGTGACAGGGATGGGGACAATGAAGGGTGTGAATGAGAGGTGACAGAGACAAGAGTGGTGATGATGGGATGATGGGGACAAAGGGGATGATGAGATGATGGGACGGTGGGGATGAGGGGGATGGACAATGGGAGGTGACAGGGATGATGAAGGTTATGCAGATGTTAAGCATGACAGGGATGATGCAGACCATGGAGACAATGGAGATGGACAATGGGGATGATGGGGAGTCACACAGATGATGGGCGATGATGGGAGCAAGAGGGGTGACAGGGACAATAGGAGTGATGAACATGACAGCAGTGATGGGAATGATCAGGGTGACAGGGATGATGGAAATGATAGGGATTAGGATGATGAAGATGATGATGGGGATGAAAGGGTCAGTGGGGTGACAAGCACGATGGTGATGTTGCTCACCTTGCACATGGAGGAAGGCGCGTGCTGTGTGCTGCCCGGCGCTGCTCCGTGCCCGGCACTCGTAGTGCCCCGTGTTGGCAGGCTCGACAGCGCCAAAACGCAGCGTCCCGCCCTGAACCACAGCCTGTGGTGGCAGCGCACCTGCAGGGACATGGCCTGCCATCACCCTTGCTCTCTGTATCACCCCCACCCGGTCTTGGTGTCCCCCTGGCCCCAGTGGGCACCTACCGAGCCACTCAAGGGTGGGTTGGGGGTTGCCGGTGACCACACAGTGGAACTCAGCCGGCTGCCCTGGTGCCACGTTCAGCTGGGCTGGCTCCACAGTGGCAGTGGGGGCGCTGGCGGTGCCGGCTGTGGTGAGACCCGAGGGGGCTTAGGGCTCGCCAGGCCCCCCAGTGCTGTCCTCAGGCAGTGGGGCGGTGGGAAGTGGGGTGGCGTGGCACAGCCAGCAGTGGGGTGCATGTGGAGCCCCGGCATGCAGTGGGTGGGGGGAGCATGTGGACCCCCAGGAACCCTTCCCTGGTGGCTTACCTGGTCTGTGCCCCTCCATGAACTCAACAGGTCCATAGAACATCTGAGTCTTCGAGGCAGCTGCAGGAGGGGGTGGTTCTCAGGGAAGTGTGCCCATCACCCTGGAGTCCAGGCACCAAACCTGCCCACCACTCTGGTGCGCAGGCACCAAACCTACCTGTCACCTTGCCATCTAGGCACAAAACCAGCCCATTGCCCCAGCGTCTAGGCACCAAGTGTGCCCACCACTCCAGTGTCTGGGCATTCAGTGTGCCCATCACCCCAGCGTCTGGGTACCATGAGTGTCCCTCACTGCAGAGCCAGGGTGGTGAGTGTGCCCATCATCTGAAGGACTGGGCACCAAGCAAACCCATCAGCCTGGTATCCAGACATTGAATGAGTCCATCACCCTGGCATCTGGGCATCAACATCCAAACAGCAAGTGTACTCATCAAACCCAGCATCTGGGGGCCAAGTGCAACTACGACACCGGTGCCATGGCACTGTGTGTGCCCATCACCCCGGTGTCTGGGCAGTCAATAGGCCCATCACCCTGGTGTTGCCCATCACCACAGGGGGGAGCCACAGCGTCAGGGCTCACCCTGGACGTAGAGCGTGGCAGTGCCCTGGTCCATGTCCAGCATGTTGGAGCCGGTGCAAACGTAGACTCCGGCGTCCTGGGGCCGCACGCTACGCAGCGTCAGGATCCCATTGAAGTCCACGGCGCCTGCCGGCAGTGTTCCGTGGTTCTGCCGTGTCCACACCAGGGTGTAGGCAGGAGACTGGGGAGGACAGAGGTGGGGAGGTCTGAGGCCACTGGGATGGGCACACAGAGGGGCATATGCCCAAGCCGTGCACCCACGGGGGAGAGATGGGCACCCAGGGAAGTCCCACACAGCTGTGTAAGGATCCAAGGGGGCTTAGGGGGTCCATATGGGGACAGTGTTGGAGTCCAGGGCATCCCTTTGGATGACCTGGGACCTGAGGAACAGAGTTTGAACCCTGGACAGGGGGTGTGGAGCTGGTCCAGAGGGGTTGGAGACCTTGGCACAGAGCCCAGGAAGACACTGGGTTTGATTTTAGTCCATGGGAGAGGCTTCCAACATTGAGAGAGGAATTACAAACCTCAAAGGTGTGAAAACAGTAGTTTAGCACAGCACGGGGTGAAAAAATTTGTAGTTTAGGGGTTCTTAGAATAGAGGTAAATGGGGGACAAGATGGAGGATTTAGGGCGTTGCCCTAAGTTCCTCTCCTTCTTCCTCATCCTCCATCTTCTGATGTGGTGATGACACAAAGTAGTTTGAGGGGATTGGGTCAAGGTAGAAATGACCCTTCTAGTACAGGTACTGCACATTGGCACAAAATTGTAAATAGTGGACACGTAACTCTCTGTATAAGAGTAAAGCAACGCCCCACAGGCAGTCAGTGGCCTCGTGTCCCAGCCACTGTCTGGACCTCGGCTGGGTGCGGAGAAAACTCTGAGATGCCAAATAATAACACGAAAAGCCTGAAAACAAGGTCTTGAAGACTCCGCTTTTTTTCTTGCGACGCAGCTCAGGGCTTTTAGAGGGCCAAGGACTTTTAAAAACCTGAATCTTGGGTGAGAAACCAAACCCAAGAGGACAGCTGTTCCTTGTGCTCTGGATGTCAGCATGACTACATCCTTGGGTGTCCCTTTGCTCTGTAAGACCAGGTGGGCACCCAGGGGCATCTCCACACTCTGAATGTCCCTGCATACACCCAGGGGTGCCCTGCAGCACCCGTGCCATGCTGTGCCCTCTTCTCCTCACCTTGCTCTTGGCGGTGCAGACGAAGGTGACATCGGTGCCTGGCTGCACCTGCTGCACCCGCTTCTCCTCCACGGTGACAGTGATGGGCTTGTCGGGGGTCTCTGCACCCACAAAGAGAGGTGAGCCCCACTCCTGCCTCCCCACTGTGCATGTCCCCCCCTCGGTGACAATGACCTACCAGTGACGATGACCTCGGCGCGGCTGGCGTTGCTGTGCCGGAGGTTGCGGCAGGAGCACACGTAGACACCGGCTTCAGAGGGCTGGATGCTGGGGAAGTGCAGCTCCTCACCTGGGGGGACATGCAGGTGACACCCCACACCTTGGGGACACCCCGGTGTTCCCCCCTGGAACCACCCAGTACCTTGTCGGCGGCTCTGGGCACCCTCGGGGAGGGGCCGCCCGTCCTCTCGAACCCAGTGGTAGTAGAGCGGGGGGTCCCCGGTGGCGTGGCAGCGCAGGGTGACGGCGCTGCCCTGCGGCACTGCAGTGCGCAGGGGGTGCACACGCACGGCCAGCGCGGGGGACGGCCCCACGGGGACACAGCCCTGCCCCCGCACCGTGGGGTCACCTGTGTAACCTGGGGCACAGCTGCAGGGAACAATGGGGGCACTGGGTTTGTGGGAGCATAGTGGGGTGCAAACGGAAGGAAGTATATTGGGATGGGTGGATTGGGGTGTGTATGGGGATGAGCATTTTGGGGTACACAGGGTGGGTATATTGGGGTGTGTACGGGTGTGTATACTGGGGTAAATAGGGTGGGTATATTGGGGTGAGCACATCAGGATGAGTATAGTGGGGTGGTGACTGTATCAAGGCGGGTATAAGGGTGGGCACTTTGGGGTGTCTTTATTGGGGTGAGGCCATCAGAGTAAGTGCACTGTGTATTGGGGTGCATGTCAGGCTGAGGCCTTTAGGATGCAAAATCTGGGGTGAGCTCATAGGGGTGAGTATATCAGGGTGGGTGTAGCAGGAGAACATTGGGGTGGCTGTATTGGGGTGGGTGTATTAGGGTGGGTATATTGGAGTGCACTTTGGGGTGGGTCTGTAAGGGGAAGGCCATCAGGCTGAGTATATCAGGGTGGGTATACTGGGGTGCATAAATTGGGGTGAGCATATTGGGGTGCATATGTTGGGGTGAGTACATAGATGCTCTTTAGGATGCATATATTGGGGTGAGCTCATAGGGGTGAGCACATTGGGTGGGTATATAGTAGGAGTACTTTGGGGTGGGTATGTGTGGGTGGATATATGAGGGTGAGTCCATTAGGATATGTGAGGGTGAGGCAATGGAGGTGGGTTTTAGGGATGGGTATATAAGGGTGACACAGACAGGGTGGGTTTTGGGGTGGGTATATTGGGGTAAGCCCATAGAATGGGTTTTTGAGGTGGTTATATGGCAGTGAACCCATCAGAGCAGGTATAGCAGAGTGGGTACACAGGGGTGAGCCCACAGGGTGGGTTTTTGGAAGGGCATATTGGGGTTGGTTCTGGCAGGGGCTATATTGGGATGGGGTTTGGGGGTGCATATATGGGGGTGAGCCCATGGGGTGGGTTTTTGGGGCAGGTTTTGGGGTGCCAGCTGCCTCACCGCTCGCAGTACTGCCCAGTGTAGCCTGGCTCGCAGGCAGTGCAGCGGTACCCATCACCTCCCAGACTCTCACAGGTCCTGGAAAACCTGTGGGGACAGAGCAAGGTGAGGGTGCATCCCTTCTCTGGCACCCCCAGCCCAGGTCCCCCACCCCAGCACAGGCACCCACTGGTTTTCAGGGTACGGGAGGGGGCAGGCACAGGGCTGGCAGTCCTCGGGGGTCCCGGCGGTGGCGTCCCCATAGAAGCCAGGGGCACACTGGTCACAGAAGTCCCCTGCTGTGTTGTGCAAGCATCCCTGGGGGACAGTGGGGGCACAAATTGGGGTTGTCATGGCTGGGGTAACATCACAGCCCCCCCCCAAAACATTCGGAACGTGGGGCCTTACGGAGCAGGCGCCGGTCTCGGGGTGGCAGCTCTCAGAGTGGCCGTTGCACTCGCATAACTCACAGTGCCCCAGGTACAGCCCCCCGCCTGTGCGCGTGTACCCAGGGGCACAGTCCTGCAGGAAGGGACAGCATTGGAATCCCCCATAGCCTGGAGAAGGGGTGTGGGGAGGGGTGAAGAGGGGGCTTGGGGGACAGATGGGTGATGGGGGTGCTAGGGGGTGATGAAAAGAGATGAGGGTGATGGGAACAATGCTGGAGGGAGGATGGAGGAGTGATGGGAGGATGCTGATGGGATGATGAATGATGGGGTGATACTGAAGGGAGGATGTAGGGGTGATGGAGGGTGATGGGGGTGATACTGAGGTGATGGAGGGTCTGGGGACAGATGGGTGATGATGGGGGTGCTAGGGGGGGATGAGGAGTGATGGAGTGATATTGGGGGGATGCTGAAGGGGTGATGAGGTTGATGGGGGTGATCCTGGGGATGATGGGGGGATTCTGGGGATGCTGAAGAGTGATGAGGACATGAGGGAGGGGACTGGGGGGCAGATGGATGATGATGGGTGTGCTGGGGGAGTTGATGGAGCATGGTGGGCGTGATGCTGGGTGGGACTATGTAGGGGTGCTGCTGGGGATGATGGGGAGGATCATGTGGGGGTGATGATGGGGTGTGACATGGGGGGTGATGGGGGAGTGATAGGGAGATGCTGGGGATACTGGGGGGTGCTGGGGGCTAATGGCCAGTGATGTGACTGCTGGTGGTGATGATGGTACAATGAAGGAGGGATGATGGGGATGATGGGGGGAGTGCTGGGGGGTGATGAGGGGGTCATACTGGGGGAAGAATGGAGAGGTGATGGGGGTGAGGCTGACGGGGTGATGATGGGTTTAATAGGGGGATGAGAGACAGAGGGATGATGATGGGGGTGATGATGGGGGATGCTGGAGGGATGATGGAATGCTGAGGGGTGTGATGGGGGGATGGAGAGTGATACTGGTCATGACTGGGGCATCCTGGGGGTGGTGGGGGATGCTGGGGTTGATCATGGAGACAATGATGAAAGCAGTGATGGTGGTGATAGAGGGTCACCCTAGGCTGATGATGGGATGCTGGGGAGCGATTGGAGGGACGATGAGGAGGTACTGGGGAGGAGGGTAGGGAGGTGATGGGGTGACACTGGGAGGGGCTGGGCTCACCTGGCAGGACAGTCCGTGGTATCCAGGGGGACAGCGACATTCCTCCACCTCGGCAGCTGGGGGCAAGCCGGGCTGGGGGGGCACGGCCGTGTCCATGGCCACATCGGCGATGGCAGACACGGCTGTGCTCGTGGAGTAGGTGGCTCGGATGAGGATCTCATCCAGGTCGGCCAGTGCCATCAGCAGGTGCTCTCGTGTTGCCGGCTGCCCGTCTGGCCGCTGCCAGTATTTCTGCAGGAACAGGGGGGTTAGCGGGGGACACACTCTGGGAAAGGGGGACATTAGGGACAAAAGCTGCCCACTACCTCCTACCTCCCGAAAAATTATCTCGAAGGCCTGAGGGGTCCGCGGGGGCAGGTTGGGCTGGTAGGCCACCAGTGTGATGTCATTGCCCTGTGGACAAGGGGACCAAGGCGGTCAGGGAGTCCTGATGTCACCCAGTGTGTTCCTGTCCCACCCCAGCCAGCACCCCCTTACTGTGATCTGGATGTCAGCATCAGGCAGGGGGGCTCCCTGTCCCCCCGGAGTGTAGGTCAGGGTGTAGCGCAGCCGACCACCATAGGAGCCCACCTGCACAGGGAGATGGGTGGGATTGGGATGGCAGTGGGAAAGAGAAGAGGTGGGATGGGCCAAGGGAAGAGGAAGAGGGTGGGCATGACAGGGATAGGGATGAGATGAAATAGAGATCAGGAAGAGGAGAGGGAAAAGGGGAAAGGGGAAAGGCAGTGGGAAAAGGGAAAAGGGAAAAGGGAAAGAAAGAGGATAAGGATGAGGAAGGGAAGAGGATGGAGAGGGGATGGGATGGGGAAAGAGAAGAAAGAAAAGAAGGGGGATGATGATGGGGACAGGAGATGGCACAGGACAGGGATGAAAAAGGCAAAAATTATGAGAAAAAGGGAGAAAGGAAAGGAGAGGGGGCAAAGGGGAAAAACACGGAGTGAAAAGAGGAAAAAGGGAAGGGAAAGGGGAAAAGGCCAAGGGGAAAAGGAAGAAGGAAAAGGAGAAGGGCAGAAATGAGGCTGTGCCCACCTCCCCCCTAACAGTGCCCAGGGTGCTCATGGGGAGGGGGTACAGCCCCTGGTGGGGCATTCCCATGGCTCCCATGGACACCCCTGTCCTCCTGGGGGTCACCCTGTTACCTTGTCCCCCTGGTAGGGGGGTGGCAGCTGCCAGTAGTATGAGTCAGGGGGCAGCTCCCCAAAGCGCTCGTAGGTCAGGCGGGGCTGGGGGTGCCCCAGCTGCACCCCAAAGCCACTGCCCACATGGGTGCTGCGCTGCCGGTTCACCAGGGCGAACCCCTGGGCATCTCCCGGGGCAAAGGACGTCCGGATCTGCGGGATCGAGGGGTGAGAGGGGTCTTGGACAGGTGGGGACACCCTGGGGACATGCAAGGACAACAGGGTACACTCACGGTGCCACGGGTGTAGGTGGTGCTGGTGCAGTGCTGAACGATGCCCATGCAGAAGCAGGGCAGGCACCCAGCTGGCTCATCTCTGCTCAGGTGGAAGTGGTGGGGACGGCACGTGGCACAGTGGGGACCCTCCACATTGACCTGGAGGGGAAGAGCAGCACAATGACACTGCCCTGTCAACCCTCCCGGGGCTGGGGACACACACACAAGGCTCACCTTGCAATGACACTGCCCGTTGGCATCACAGCCCTCACCAGTGCTGCCACGTGGGTCACACTGGCACTGCGCACCGGGAACACCAGGCACTGAGGGGTGACACACAGTCAGCCACAATCCCCCTTAGTGTCACCACAGGCAACACCACTTTGTCCCTGCCCTCTGACACTCACCTCGGCATGGCTCTCCCCGCAGTGGGTCCCCCACGTACCCGGGCAAGCACCTATGGAGGGACAAACCAAAATGAGGCAGTGAGAGGAGCATTCACCCGAAAAACACTCTCCACCCCCCCCAGCATCCCTGTCACCTCTCGCAGAGGCGTCCACTGTGCCCTGCGGCACAGGCACTGCATGTAGGCTGCCCATCTGTGTCCTCAAAGCAGATCTTTGCCATCCTGTGGAGGAGACAAAGGGACAGGTGACACCCAGTCAGTGTCCTCAGAGATGCAACAGACCACGGAATGGCACCTACTGGGTGTCCCCATGAGGTCCATGGCAGGGACAGGGCTGGCAGTCGCCCGGAGTGCCCTGGGTGGCATCACCATAGTAGCCAGGTTGGCATTTGTCACACTGGGGACCATCTGTGTGATCCCGGCAGCCCTGTAAAGAAAGGGGGTGCTGACATGGGTGTCCCCACCATAAGGGCCCCCAGGGTGTCCTCTCACTGCCCCCAGCTGACCTGGCAGATGCCGGTGTCAGGGTGACACTCGCTGGCATGGCCGTGGCACTGGCATGGCTCACAAGTGCCCAGGTAGAGCCCGGCGGTGCTGCGGGTGTAGCCGGTGTCACAGTCCTAGAGGGGACACAGTGGCAGTGGGCTGGGACATGGCTCGGCATCCCCACAGTGGCAGTGAGTGGACCAGAGGGTCTCACCTGGCACGAGGCCCCACGGTACCCAGGGGGGCAGGTGCAATCCTCCACCTCCAACGCGGGCGGGCGGCCGGTGGCATGTGGCACTGCCACGTCCAGGCTGACATCAGCCAGTCTGTGGGACCAGAGGGAAGTCAGCACTGCCCTGCCACCCTGCTGTGTCCCCTCCTGACTCCACAAGGAGCTCACCTGCTCTCCTCTGGCTGCTCTGAGTAGGACGCCCGGATCATGAACAGGTCCACATCAGCCAGGGCCATCAGGAGGTGCTCACGGGTGGCATCATGCTCATCTGTGCGGCGCCAGGCGCCCTGTGCCACACCAGGGTGACATGGGGGCTGCCATCCCCCACTGTACCCAGCTCAGCCCCTGGGGCATCCAGGGTGACCTCCCCATGGCACCCAGTCTGACCTCTGGGGCCCCCAGACCAACCCCTCCCCAGCACCTAGCCTGACTCCCTCCCTTCATGACCCCTCTCACCTCACGGATGGGCACAGTGACAACGGTGGGGACACCAGCCAGCGGGGTGGCACTGGAGAAGTGCTCCAGGAGGATCCCATTGCCCTGGAGCAGGACGTCAGGATGCCGGGGGGGCAGGGGAGTGCCAGGCGGGGCCCGGTGTGTCACCGTGTACCGCAGCTCCCCACCATATGCTGTCACCTGTGGGGACACTCAGCATGGTTTGGGGTCACCCACTCCCCAAACTGGGCAGTGGGGACACAGAGAGGCACAGAGGTGTCCCCCGGAGCAGCTGTGTCACCTTGTCCCCGGTGAAGGGTGCAGGCAGCACCCAGTAGTGAACGCCCCGTGGCAGCTCTCGGAAGGCGTCAAAGCGCAGCTCCCGTGGGGACACGAATTGTGGCATGGCTCCCATCAACCGTGTGCCTGACAGGTTGGCCAGGGGCAGTGGTGCCGACTCCTCAGAGCTGAGCAGCACCTGGCAGAGGGATTGTGGTGTGCATGGCCTGGCATGGCATGGCACTACATGGCACACCATGACACTACATGACATCACATAGCACTATATGGCAGCACATGGTACAGCATGGCACTATATGACATGACAAGGCACAACATATATGTTGTATTACATCACACTACATGGCATGACAAGGCATGACAAGGCACCACATGGCATAGCATGGCATGGCATGACATGGCATGGGTGACATGACATTATGCCATGGCATGGTACAACATGGTGCTATGTGGCATTACATGGCATGGCACAATGTAATATGAATTCCATGCAATGACGTGGTAACATGTATCACGACAGTACATGGCATGACAGGGCACCATATGGCACAACATTATGTATAACGGCACATCGCTGCACGACACAGCAAGACATGGCAAGATGGGGCACAACATGGCATGACATGGCACACTATGGCCCAGTACTTAATGGCATTTCATGGCATGGCTTGGCTTGACATGAGACAGTGTGGTCCAGCATGGCATGGCACAACATGGCACAACATGGCATGGCAAACCATGGAATGACACATCAAGACAATGACAAGACATGGCTTGACATGGTCCAGGATGGCACAACCTGTCCTGCACTGCAGGGTACCTGGTGGCGGTGCCAGGCGGAGCTGGCGCAGGAACGGGACAGTCCCATGCAGAAGCAGGGCAGGCAGCCCGCGGGGTTGGCAGCACTCAGGTGGAAGGTGCCAGCGGCGCAGGAGTCGCAGAGCCGGCCACGGACATTGGACTGGGAGCACAGGTTGGGCAGGGGTGAGCAGGGAAATGGGTGGGACTGGATGCAGAGGGTGGGATGGATGCTGGGGGGATTGGTGGGACTGGGTACCACAGGGACCAGTCTGGGTGCCATGCGGGGTCAGACTGGGTGCCATGGGGGATTGGAGTGGGTCACATGGGGGATGGACTGGGTGCCATGGCGAGGTTGCCATTGGTGCTGGGGGGATTGGACTGGGTGCCCCAGGAGTCAGACTGGGTGTTATGGGGGGATTGAAGTGGGTCCTACTGGGGGGTTGGGCTGGGTGCTATGGGGCAGGGGGTGGGATTGGTGCTGGGTGGATTGGATTAGGTAGCCCAGGGATTGGACTGAGTGCTATGGGGGGTAGGACTGGATACTGTGGCAAGGGTGAGACTGGTTCCCTCAGAGGATCTGACTGGGGGGTGGAGTGGGTGCTATGGGGCAGAGGTAGGATGGGTGCTAGGGCAGGGACTGGGTACCTGGGACCAGGCTGGTGCAGCAGGGGATGGCAACACCTAGCCCCCCATTGCCCCCACATTGTCCCTAGCAATATCACCCCACTGTCCCCCCAGTCCCCTGCCCTCACCTTGCAGCGACAAGTGCCACCCGCCTCATCCTGGCCCCCACGGGCATCACACTTGACGAGCTCCTGGCCTGCAGGCAGCAAGGGTGAGAGTGGGGGGCATCCAAGGGTGCACGGATCCCCCAGTCAGCACCCTCCACTCACCAATCGGGGTGCACTTGCCACCTGGCTGGATGGGGTCTCCCTCGTAGCCTGGAGCACACCTATTGATGGGTGGGGGATGGGTAGGTGATAGGTGAATGACAGGTGGGGGGGGTCTCATGTGGGGGGGTTATAGGGAGGGACCCCCACCCACCTCTCGCAGCGGCGGCCGGTGTATCCAGGGGCACAGGCATCGCAGGTGGCCTGGCCATCTGTGTCCAAAAAGCATGACTCCGAGAACCTGTGGGTGACAATGATGGTGACGCCAGGGCGGTGACATCAGGGGCTGATCCCTGGGGTCGGCACCCACCTGCGAGATGGGTCAGTATAGGGACAGGGACAAGGGTGACAGGCGGAGGCTGTGCCCTTGGTGGCATCGCCAAAGAAGCCAGGTTTGCACTTCTCACACTGGGGACCCTCCGTGTTGTGCTGGCAGTTCTGGGAGAGGACACATGTTACAGCGGAGTGGTGATCCTGTGCTGTGTCCCTGTCCCCTTGGCACCTTGTCAACCCCTCCCTCCTTACCAAGCAGTGCCCAAAAACGGGGTCACAGGTACTGGAGTGGCCATGGCAGCCACAGCCAGAGCAGGTCCCCAGATAAGGTCCCCTAGTCACCCGCTCAAAACGGGGGGCACAGTGCTGGCATGACAGCCCCGTGTAGCCCACAGGGCACCTGGGGACAGAGAAGTGTGACAGTGGCATCACAGCAGCAGTGGCACTGAGCCTGTGACCTTGCTGCCAATGGTCACCTGCACTCCTCGATGTCACCAGCTGGTCCCAGGCCAGTGTCCACAGTGCTGGTGATGTCCATGGCCACGTTGCTGAGCCCCACGCTGGCCATGCGCCCGTCATACACTGCCCGGATGAAGATGCCCTCCAGCCCCTGCAGGACCAGCAGCAGCAGTTCCCGGCTCACCGGGGCACCCTGTTCATCCTCCCAGTGGTCCTGCCGAGACGGTGACAGTGGCGTCACAGGAGGGTGATGGTAATGCTGGCATCACCCACCTGCCACCACCAGCATCAGTGCCCATCATCAGCATCATTGCTACCAGCATCACCCACCCACCACTGGTATCACCCATCCTTCATCAGTATCTCCTTCCCACCACTGGATTCACCCACCTGTCACTACACGACCCACCCACCCCTCCACTGGCATCACCCACCCACTACCGGCATCACCCACCACCACCACCGTCATCATCACCCATCCATCACCAGCAGCACTCATCCATCACCATTGGCATCACCTCCCCACCATCACCACCATCATCCCTTCTCACACCCACCTCAGTGAGGGGCACGTGCCGCTGGTTGAGAACATCTGGCTGGGTGTCACCAGCACGTGCCCGCAGCTGCCGCCCATGGCCCCACAGCAGCAGGTCAGGGTGGGTGGTGGGCTCAGGAGGCCCCCGGCCCAGCCGGTACCGCACCCCGTAGCTCAGCGCTCCCCCGTAGGCATCCACCTGGCAGCACAATGGGCTATCAGCAGTCGTGCCACTGGTGTACCCAGCCCTGACCCCACCCTGACATCACCTTGTCCCCAAGGAAGGGCTCTGGCAGTGTCCAGAAGGCATCTAGTGCCAGGAAACGGCGGGACAGGTCCAGGAGCTGGAATTCCTCAGTCCCCACATCCACATGGAGTTGGGTGGCCGAGAGCACTGGTGCAGATGGCGCTGCTGGCACCGTCACATTGACACCTGCAAGAAAACACTCAGCCCCTGCTGTGTCCGCTGCCCTGTCCCTTGTCCCCACAACTCACCCTTGAAGTCACCAGGGCGGTTGAAGTGCAGGTGGAGGCGGTGGCGGTGCCGAGTGGTGGCGCGGCAGGAGGTGGTGACACCAAAGCAGAAACAGGGCAGGCAGCGGGATGTCCCTGTCACCTGGAAGTGGCCCTCAGGACATGGCCCTGTGGAGATGACACAGCTGATGATGGTGACAGTGTCACAGTGGGATTGGTGGCATGTAGGGGGGAGGGGCTGCTCACCGGGGCGGGTGACGGTGAGAATGCTGTCAGGGATGCCGAACACCATGCCCAGGGTGTTGATGGCTTCACAGGTGTAGGCGCCTTGATCAGCTTCTTTCACGTCCCGGATAGTCAGGGTGCCCTGCCCAGCCTCACTCACGATTGACACCCTGTGGGGCACATTTGCTACCCAGCGCCTGGCACAAGTGGAGCCTGGCAGACGCAGGAGCCACACACACTCCAGGCCCAGCACATGCAGCACCTGACACACCTGGCGTTCTGCACACCTGGTGCTCTGCACACTCAGTAACCCACACAACCACACCACCCAGCACCCAGTGCCCTGCACACCCAGTACAGCCAGCGCTCTGCACACTCACTGCCCAGCCCTAGCACAGGAGCCCATTCCCACTGCATGACCGGCTTATACCCAGTCCACGCTCCAATCCCAAGTTCCTCCCATTGCACAAGCCCCACCCACCACGGCCACGCCTGACCCTTGCCCCGCCCACTCACCAAAGCCCCGCCCATGCAGTCTACATTCTGCACACAAGCCCCGCCCTCAGACCGGTCCCACCACCTCTGCCCTCAAACCCCGCCCATACAGGCCCCACCCCAAATGAAAGCTCCTCCCCCAGAGCACACCCAATCACAAGCTCCTCCCACGCCAAGCCACGCCCCTTCCCCCGATGTGCAACCAGCACCCCTGAGGCCCCAGCCCCGCCCACCTGTGGCTGCTGGGGGTGTGTCCCCAGTTCAGGCGCCAGGTGACGATGGGGGTGGGGACACCTGTAGCTACACAGGTGAAGGTGACGGTCTGGCCTGGCACCGCCCTCACCGACTCCCGCGGCAGCGTCACCACCTGTGGGGGCACTGCCACCGCCACCCAGTCATTGTCACCATCACCGGCACCACCCACACCACACAGCACCTCTGGAGGACAGGGACACTGCCACCGCCACACCATCATTGTCACCACCCCTACCACTGGCGCAGTAACCACCCGCCCCAGGTGTCAAGGCCACTTCCACTGTCACCCCTGTCATCCTGGACTGCCACTACCATTGGCACCACCTGCCCCGCTGGCATCCCAGGAAACTGGGACACTGCCACCCTATCATTGTCACCACCACTGGTAGCATCTGCTCTTGTGTGGCACCACTGGAAGATGGGGACACTGTCACTGCCACCCCAGACCCACCCGGGGACAGGCTCTTTGGCACTGTGTCACCAGTCCAGCTTGGGGACAGGGTCCCCAGTGTGATACCCAACTTGTTCTTGTGACGTCCCCAGCATGGCACCACCTGGGGGCAAGCTTCCAGCACAGGGTTCCCAGCCTGGTGCCATGGCACAGGCTTCCCAGTGTGGCACTGCCTGGGGACAGGGTCCCCAGTGTGACAGCCAGCACTGTGCCACAGCACAGAGTCCTGAACACAGTGTCTCAGTATAGTCCTGTGGCACTGGGCATGGCTCGAGCACAGAGTCCCAAGCCCAATGCCATGGCACAATGTCCCCAGGCAGTGTCACCAGCCTGGTACCATGACACAGTATTCCCAGCCCTGGGCTATGGCACAAGGTCCCTGGGCAGTGTCCCCAGCCTGGTGTCACAGCAAAGAGTCCCTGGCACAGCTCAGACACAGCGTCCCCAGCCCTGTATCCCAAGGACAGCTTAGGCACAAGTGCTCCCATCCTGGTGCCACAGCACCACATGCCCCCAGCATCACAGCATCCCTGGCACAGCATCCCCAGTCCAGCCTTGGTGCCCATGTCCCCTCCCTGACAAGCTGTCCCCTCTGCTGTCACTCACCGCATCCAACCTCGTCACTGCGGTCGGGACAGTCGGGCTCCCTGTCGCATTGGTAGCTGGCTCGGATGCAGCTCCCGCTGGACACGCACCGGAATTCCGCTGGTCCACATGCTGCACCAGGCGCCTTGGTGGCTGCAGGGGGTCACAGCACAGTGTCAGCTGTGTCCCCATGCCCCCACATGGGTCCCCAAGCCCCCATACTCACGGCAGTCACTCTCGTCAGAGCCGTCGCCACAGTCGTTCTCGCCGTCGCAGCGCCAGAGCTTGAGGGCGCAGTGCCCATTGTCACACTTGAACTCATTGGGCTCGCAGGGGGACGGGGTGCCTGGGGGGCATGGGGCAAGTCAGCACACAAAATCCCAGAATCAATTTGGTTGGAATGGACCCTTGAGATCATTGATGACCCAACATCACTTGTCAACCAGACCATGGCACTCAGTGCCACATCCAAGCTTTCCTTAAACACTTCCAGGGACGGTGACTCCACCACCTCCCTGGGCAGCCCCTTCCAATGCCCAGTCACCCTTTCTGTGTAGAGTTTCTTCCTAATGCCCAGCCTAAACCTCTTCTGCACACCTTAGGGCTGTGTCCTCTCATCCCGTTCCTAGTTCTCTGGGAGTAGAGTTCAACCCCCATCTGGCTGCACCCTCCTGTCAGGGAGTTGTAGAGTGGTAAGGTTCCACCTGAGCCTTCTTTTGTCCAAGGGGAACCCCCCCAGCTTCCTCAGCTGCTCCTCATAAGACTTGTGTTCCAGACCCTTCACCAGCCTTGTGGCCCTTTTCAGGACATGCTCCAGCATTCCTAAATTGCAGGGCCCAGACCTGGACACAGCACTCGAGGCGCGGCCTCACAAGTGGCAAGTACAGGGGAAGAATCACTACCCTGGTCCTGCTGGCCACACCATTCCTGATCCAGGCCAAGATGCTGTTGGTCTCCTTGGCCACCCGGGCACAGCTGTCTCATGTCCAGCTGCTGTCCATCAGTGCCCCCAGATCCCTTTCTGCCCAACCATTGTCCAGTCACTCTGTCCCCAGCCCATAGCAATGCAGAAGTTGTCGTGATCAACGTGCAGGATCCGGCACTCAGTCTTGTTAAACCTCACATCGTTGGATTCATCCCCTGGATCCAGCCTGTCCAGGTCCCTCTGCAGAGCCCTACCCTCCAGCAGATCCACATTTGCACTCAACTTGGTGCAGATCTCGATGCCCTCACCCATATGATCAATAAAGATATTGAACAGGACTGGGCCCAACACTGATCCCTGTGAGACACATCTGGTTACCAGACTCCGACTGCACCATCTCCCAGCACTCTCTGGGCCCGGCCATCAGCCAGTTCCCAGCCCAGCACAGAGTGAACCTGCCCAAACCACGGACTGCCAGCTTTTCCAGAGTTTGCCATGGGAGACAGAGTCCAAGGCTTTGCTGAAGGCCAGGAAGAGATTCCCCAAACCCTCGCCATCCCCCAGGACCCACCGCAGGCGTCCTCATCGGAGCCGTCGGCACAGTCGCGCTCTCCATCGCACAGGTAATCCCGGGGGATGCAGCGCCCATCCCTGCAGGCAGCCTCGCCCCCCTGGCACCCTCTGGCTGCTGGTTTTGGGGGACGTGGGGTGAAGGGGTGCAGGGGGGATGCTGGGGTGATGCCTGCAGGGACGGTGCTCAGCGGGCGCGTAGTGGCCGGGCGAGCTGTGCTGGGGGCTGGCCGTGGGGGGGGCTCTGGGGGCAGATAAAAGGGGGGTTATGAGGGCAGGTTATGAGGGCACCTAGGAGGAACGGGGGTGAAGAGGGTTTGGGTGGTTTTGGAGGGTAGGGGTGCAAGGTGGGGTTTATGGGAGGATGTAGTGGCAAAATGGGGTGCAGAGGGGTTATAGAGGGGAAAAAAGGGGTGTGAGGAGCGTTTATTGGGGCATAGGAATAAAATATGGGTGCAGGGAGATTAAAGTGAGAAATGGGGATGCAGAGTGGTATAGAGGGGTATACCAGGCAAAAGAGGGTGTGGGAAGTGTTTATGGGGTGTAGGGGGGTTGGGGGAAATGAGGGTGCAGTGGAGTATAAGGGGATATGTGGGGAAAAAGGGGTTGCAGGGAATGTTTATGGGGGTGTAGGTGTAAAATAGGGTGCAGGGACGTTAAAGGGGGAAGTGGAGGTGCAGGAGAGTATAGGAGGGTTATAGGCAGGAAAGGGGGTGCAGAGGGGGAGTGACAGGGCCATGGATTGGGGAATGGGGCCAGAGGGATTCGTTGGGACAGAGGAGGTTCCTGGGGTGCTGAGCTGCCTCACCGCATTTCTCCTCATCAGAGGCATCGTGGCAGTCGGGTCGGCGGTCGCAGCGATATTCCATGGCCACGCACTCCCCACTCCCACAGGAGAATTCCCCCACGGTGCAAGCACGTGGCTGGGGGGTCACTGCAGCCGGGGAGGGGGCACACAGTCAGGGGGTCACCCTGAAACATCCCCCACCTGAATTTGGCCAGGGTCAATACATGCCAGGATGTGAGAGACAGTGGAGTCACACCGGTTGGGATGTGGTGCTCTGAGTCCCCTGGCCCCAAACCCCCCTCAGGCTTCCCCCAAAGCGCCCCCCGGGCTCACCGGTTCCCAGGCGACGGAACTGGAAGCCCTGGGGGGAGGTGAGGTAGGAGGCAATGGAGCCACTGGCCAACAGGTCCTGCAGGACACCCCCGAGCTGCGCCTCGTCCCCGTTCCCCTCTGAGCCCACATCCAGCTCCACGAACACATCCCCGTCCAGTTGTCTGGGGGACAAGGGGTCAGCACCCCAAAATAGCCACACTGCACTCCCAAATCAGCCCTGAGCCTCCAAAATGTCCACAGTGCACCCCAAGAAATCATCACCCCCAATCCACCCCATCACCTCCAAATGCCTCTGTCACCCCCAAAACTCCCTGCACTCCCAAAAGCTCCTNAAAAACTCCTCATTGCACCCTGAAATGTCTCCATTGCACCCCAAAAGCCCCTCTTTGCGACCCCCAAACCATTTCCATTACGTCCAGTCCACCCCAACACCCACAAAACCTCTCTCTCCTCCCAAAAACCTGTCATTCCGCCCCAAAACTTCCTAATTGCACCCCAAAAGCCCCTCATTGCATCCCAAAATATCCCTTTCACTTCCAATCTGAGCCTATCACCTCCAAACATCTCCATCATCCCCAAAACCTCCCTGCACCCCAAAACCTCCTCATTTGTATCCCAAAATCTCCCCAGATGACACCTTGCTCCCCCGGGCCCCTCTGCTCCACCTGTTTTCCTGACCTTCCAAAACCCTCTGGGCCCTCCCAAACCCTCTAAGCCCCTCTAGATTCCCCCAAGCCCCCAAAGCTCCTCAAGCCCCTCCACTCACTTGATGAAGACCACGCTGACCACCTGCTCCCCAGGCACTTTGTAATACTCTGACTCCAGCTGTCGGGGGACAGAAAATGAGAGGGTCAGGATGGTCCCTTGGGTGCCCTCCACCCCCAGCAACCCCCTGAGTCCCCCCAGTCCTTACTGTATCCACCACAGCCTCAGAAATCTCCCGAAATTCCTCAGAATCAGGGTCCTCCAACCGTGAGCTGTAGTCAATGCTGTGGGTGAAGTTCACCAGCGCCCGGAAATAAACTGGGGGCAGAGAGTGCCGAAGTTGGAGGATGGGGTGTTAAAACTGGGGGGTGGCACCTGCACACCCAAAAAATTCCCCCCTGCGACCTTCACCCAGCTGTCAAACCCCCACCCAGATGTTTCTCCTGCTCCCCAGCTGTGTCCCCCCCAGTGATTGGGATCCCATCCAAGGAAGCACAGGGAGAAGAAAAGTGGGGGTGCAGCAAATGGGAGTCCCCAAAAAGTGTAACTTACTGATCGGGGGGTCGTCCTCGGGCTCGGCCACCACCATGCCTGCGGGCGCGGGGCGGGGCCCGGGCGCTGCCCCCAGGGAGGAGGAGGAGGAAGAGGAACAGGAGGAGGAGGATGAAGAGGAGACAGAAGTTGAGAGCAGCGCTAGCAGGGACCAGCCTGGGGCCAGGTGCCATCCACAGTGTCCCCTTACCGGTGGGTGCCAGCCCACTGCTGGGAGCCGGGGTCATGACTGTCGGTGGCCTGGGAACACCACTGCCATCCTCTCCGCTGCCATCTGCCATGGGCACAGTGTGAGGGTGGCACCCGCCCACAGGGACCCCCACATGTGTGGACATCCACCCACGGTGACACCCACCCACTCATGGTGGCACCCACTGCCACATTTGCCACCAAATCTCGGTGCCATCCATGATGGGGACAATGGCACCAGGGGGGCATCCACATGTCCAACACACTCCCATGGTGACCACACACTCATAGAAGCAACCACCTGGTGACATTTTACTGCCAGATGCTGCCAGGTCCTGGTGCCACCTGCCCTTTGGACATCATGGGAACACCCGGGGTGGTATCTACCCATGGTGACACTCACACATGGTGTCATTCACCCACTGTGATGCTAACCCATTCAGGGCCACCCTGCTACCAGCTGCTGCCAAATCTTGGTGGCATCTGTGATGGGGACAGCACGAGTGGCACTCACAGTGACATCCACCCACCCAGTGCCACTTTATCACCAGATGCCACCAGGTCCAAGTGGCAACCACAACGAGGACAGTGCAAGCAACATCCAGGGTGGCACCCACATACCCAGTGCCACCTTAGTGCTGGATGCAGTCAGGTTCATTTCCCATCTGCAATGGGGACAGTTGAGTGAGTGGCACCCACAGTGGCACCAACTGATGGTAACACCCCCTGCCTGGTGACACGCATTCATGTCACACCCACCCATGGTGACATCCAGCCACAGTGACTCCACCTCTGGTGGCACCAACCCACCCAGTGCCACCTTACCACCAGGTCCCAGCGCCATCCACAAGGGGACTATGCAAGTGGCACACAGGATGGCATCAGGACCCACCCACCCTGGTGCTTCCTGGGGTCCCCTCACCTCCAGAGGCCACCAGGTCCTCATCATCTGACAGGTGCCGGTAGTAGCGCCGTCCCTGCGTGTCCCTGACGTGATCAGCCACTGTGTCCTCAGGGAAGGCGTTGGCCCAGCTGCGGGCGCCACTGGTGACCTGGGGAATGGGGCCACCATGGGATGGGGCCACCCGGGGGACATGGCCTTTCGGGTGCCCAGCCACGTCAGCCCGCGGGGGGGGGGACAAGGGTGGGGGTGCATGGCTGTGCGGTGGCGTCACCAGGAAGAGGGAGCAGGATGAGCTCATCACATACCCTCTGCATTCCTGCACCTACCGGCACCGGGACCGGCACTGGGACCACCGGCACCGAGACGTGTGCGGGCACAGGGCATGTGTCAGGGAGCCCGGTGGGCACACGCGTGTGCAGCGACACGGGAAGTGTGTGCACACACGTTTACACTGCTCCACGCGTGCACTGACACGGGGACGGGTTGTTTAGTGACACGGGGACACGTGTACACTGCCACACGCAGGAACCGACACGGGCTTGCACCGCAATGTGCACACACGGACACGGGGACAAGCATGCACAGTGACACCTGGCTGTGCACACGTTTGTACCAACACATGTGGGTGCACTGCCACATGCGTGGCCTGTCACAAGGGTGTGTGCACACGCATTTGCACGCTTTGTGCATGTACCAACACAAAGGCATGTCCACACCCGGCCGTGGACATGTGTTTGCACCACGACATGTGTGCCCCGACGTGGGGATGTGTGTGAGTGCGCACACCATGGCAAGTCACCAAGAAGTGACTGTGCACAAACGCTGGCACCACCACACCCGTGTCCTGACACACGTGTGCCCCAGCTGGGTGTGCCCTGGTGCCCACAGGTCCGTGCACACGCGTGTGCAAGCACCGCGGGTGCCCCCGCCCCGGCCCCGGCAGGAATCCGTCGCAGCAGCACTTTGCTGTGCAAACAAGCGCCGGGGGGATTAGGCAGGCACTGGGGGGAATGGGACACGGGGGGAACACGGGGGGACAAGGGGGGGACACAGGGGGGGCACACGGAGCACGGATAGGAGGACCCAACACCCCAAGGGGTCTGTCTGGGGAGGCCCCTCGTGGGTGTCAGCCAACCCCATGCAAGGGGAAACTGAGGCACGAGGCCGTGTGTGCCTGGGGGGGGGGGTGTAGCCTCTGCTGCTCCCCACATGTGCACGGTGTGAGCGTGTGGATGCTCAGCCCCCACATCCCCACATATGTACCCAGCGTGTGGGTGCTCTGCCATTGTCCCCATACCTGTGGTTGCTCAGCCCCTACACCCGCACACACGCACCGAGTGTGTGGGGTCTCTGCAACCACATCCCCCAGCCGCGCACCGAGCCCGTGGGTACTCAGGCCCTGCTCCCCAACTCTTGGGTGTCCTGGAATCGCCCCCCACTCGTGCACCGAGCCCGTGGGTGCTCAGCCCCGGCGCCACAGCCCCAGCCCCAGCCCGGCCGGCGGAAGGGCAGCTGCGTGTCGTGTCCGGCGGTGTCCGAGCAGGGTCGGGGACAATCCCCCTCTCCGGTTACCGGAAGCCTCTCCGCACCGCGGCCCCGCACCTCCGGACGCCTGGGCCCCCCCCCGGACACCCGGGTCCCCCCCGCTGCCGCCGGGGCACTGCGCCCGGCCGGACGCCACGGCCCCGCCGCCGCTCACATTTTCCACTCCCCGGCCCAAATCCTGCCCCGCACCCTGGGGAAAAGTGGGGGGAAGGGGGGCGAGGAAGAGAAGGTTGAGGAAGCACCACCCCGCCCACCTCCCTCTTCCAAACTGCACCCCAAAGTGGGGGAACACCTCAACTCCCCCTTATTTGGGTGTCCCCCGCCAATTTGAATGTCCGCCCCCACCAGTTTGGACGTTCCCCCACTAAAATCGGGATGTGGCTCCTCAAATCTTGAAGTGGCTCCCAAATCTGGAGGTGCCC